>SCHK01271955.1:0-11040 GCA_004124795.1 Poropuntius huangchuchieni
ACAAGACGAACAGCTCGATTTGAGACAGGGGAAAACATTTTTATCATTGTAAGATGGTTGTGTACAGGCACTGCCAATGCACATTTCAGTATAATGAACTTGTAAAAGTGGATATAGCATTATATGAGCCCTTTAATGCATTTTAACTTCAAGCCATTGTTTCCTCTATCCATAATATTGCTTTCTCCTGTGAAAAAGTAACCTCGTCTGAATCAGGAGGAGAGAAATCTGCACAGATCAAGCCAAATCAGTCCAAAACAGCTCTAAACAAACAAAAAAATGTGGGTGGAGTTTAATGTGAGAGAAAACAGGAGAAGGACTTTTTCACTGGAAGAAGCGTTATTGTGAATTATGGACTCCAATTTTAGCCAGAAGGGACAGTTTGGAGTTAAAATGCCTTAATGACAGATTTGTTTCTTACAAACACGTAGCTTTCACTTTGCAATAAAGACATTAACTGATGGACTGGAGTGGTGTGGATTATTATGTTTTTATCAGTTGTTTGGACTCTCATTCTGACGGCACCCATTCACTGCAGAGCATCCATTAGTGAGCAAGTAATGTAATGCTACATTTCTCCAAATCTGATGAAGAAACAAACTCATCTTGGATGGCCTGATGGTGAGTTAATTTACAGCAAATGCAATGCATCTTGAACATCTCATCATTTTATCCATGCAAAACATGATTTCTTGTTTTCTCATAGGTGAAATGTGACATGGACAAACTCCTGACATGATATATGATGTACAAAGGGAGTGAACATATCTCTGTTTTAAAGCTCAAAACACACTGCAGAGGCCCATTTCATGCAAGATGCTTTTATTGCCAATTTTGTGAAGCCAAGTATTGGCCTTTATACTGCTAACCTCTCACGCTGCCAGAATGTTGTGCCAAATGCTGAAGTTGAACTCGGTGACCCGGCACTGTTTTCTCTGTCTACAGGTCTCTTTGCAGCAGTCTGTTTGTACCGTCGCCAAATTCAACCCCTGGTAATGGCTCTTAATGTCCGTGGATTAATGATTGACAGGCCTCATTGATGGCAGCACACACTGACTTCAGACGGTCCTACAGGAAGACGAGGATTTGATCAGGTTACTGTGTGTTAAAGCAGGTCAGCAGGATTGGTTGACTGCCAAAACAGACTGAATGTACCTGATGAGTTCAAGTTTTAAAGGAATTAGATTAGTTTCATTTTAGCACAAAGATTAGACATTGCATTGCTCTGTATACTGCATATTTATACATTTATGCAGTTTCCTTAAACCATCTTTATTGCATGCTTCATATATAGTAGTCAGAATATAAATTTATTTATTTATTTAATGCATGAGATTAGGTTTCTGTGGCTCATATACAATCAAATGCGTTTCCTTTTTTTAATCTTTTTTTTTTTAATCTTTTTTGATACCATCCTTATTTTATTACATGATACTTTTTAATTTTATATGTACAGTAAGAATATTCATTACTTATATATTATATTTAAATAACTTTTAATTGAATGTAGATTTATTTAAGTATAGCAAGGTAAATGTTTACATTATTAAATATTTATTTATTTGTTTGTTTATTTGTATGTATTTATTTATTTATTTATTTTTATTTTTATAATATATATATATATATATATATACATATAAATTTTTTTGTGTGCAATATTCCTAGCACAGAATCAAACATTGCTTATATTGAATATTACTTTTATCTTTTTACATAGTAAGAATATCATTGCATATAATGTATATTCTAGTTATGATATTTTTTATGAATATAGTAATATATTTATACATTATAAAAATGTATTTTTCTGTTTATTTATGCATTTATTTGATGCCATCCTCAGTTGCATTTTTAGAATATTTATTTAGAATATCATTACTTATAATGCATATTATATACAGTATTAACTGTATATTTCTATAAATAATTTATATTTGTACATTATAAAAACTAAATGTTCTAAATGTGTTTATTTATTCATGCGTACATTTATATGCATAAATAAAGTGATTTAAATGTATACATACACACCAACATATTTTTTTCTGATTGTATTTTTAATTCATTTTAAAATCTTTATAATTTTATATTAACAATTAGTTGTGTTTAAAAAAAAATATTAATAATGTGAAATAAATATTTTTGTGTTCATTATTTCTAGGTGTAAATAGGAACGTCCATGAAGGCAGAATGCACTGAGCCACTTGCACACATGCAACAAAGTTATGCACACTAGTAGAAGTCCTATATAATCATAGAGCAGCGCTCAAACGGTCATTTGGACACATTAACATTCATGCCGACACAAAGAGAAATACAGCAGCTTCAGAGAACCAGAGCAGCCAGTTCACCTCGCAATTTATCCCAGTACTGTAATGAATTATTCAGGATGGCGTCTGAGACAGTAGCCGAGGCGTCAGACTCACCTGCTGCAGACTCCTGGACTGTTATAAAGACGAGCAGACCTTCATTTACACTACATTACTGTTGCATCTGCAACACTGTGAACCGCAGGGAGGAAAATAATAATGCAAAAAGTCAATTATGGCCAGCAGTCAGAAAGTTCACTTTAGCATATTTTTAAAATAAGTGTTTATTATGGAAATAATAGGCTTTAGTAGCATATAAGTGAAAACTGAATAATGTTTAAAGACACTTAAGTGCATGTTACTCACAATTAAATGATCATGTTTTGCAGTTTAAATTCATATTAAATCCAGTTAGCTAAACTTTAATGCAATTAGCTAGAGTGCCCACTTCTTCAGTATATCTTTATCATAATTACTACTATTGTCTTTAAAATAAGTGTGCTGCTGAATGTATACTGACAAGCATTTATGGTGAACCAAAATATGCTATATGTAATTTGAAACTTTTGTGTCATGCATTTAAATATATTGGCAATGATGAAGTTGCAATTTAGTACAGTTAAAAGTAGTAAAATTAAGACATTTTTACACGTGCTGTAGTATCAAAATAAATGTACTTCTTCAAAGCACAAAGAATGAAGATTTGAAGAAATTCAGATTTAGAACGCATTTTAAAACGATACTTTCAATTAGACATCATTAAAAAGTGCATTTTTTTAAAAAGTGTCTTTCTTTAAGCATACTTAAGTGGCTTTTTAAATTTAATATTATATGGTCTGCAATATACTTGCAAGATCTGAAGCACACTACAAGTGCATATTCACTACAATTAAGTGCACTTCTTTAACACAAGAAGTAGTATTTGCTTCAAGAAATGCAAATGTTGTAATTTCTTTAGCACAGCCTTTATAGACTCTGTGTGCGTTAAAAGTAAAAACTCCTGGGCATTTATAGCAACCGTCATCCACACGGGACCAATTCACCAAAACTGAGACGTCTGTGGTCTGAATGCGGGTGTCTACAGGGGAACGTTTTACCTTCAAACAGCAGCCTGTATGATTGAATCGCACGTCCTGTCAGTAAGAGCAGATCCTTCGGTGAGATGGCAGTGTGTGACAGGAATGTCAAGCATGTGAGGAGTGTGTGTTGTTTAAACGTTTGGTCTTAAGGCGGCGTTCCGCATGCTGCTGAGGTGGGGCACATTCTTCATCTTCATCGTACATTCCTTCAAAAGCTGTTTGTGTAAGACCTTTCTATTGTACGCTGACAAAGTGCAGTTTCGCAGGAATGCCATTAAAGAAATATTTTGGGTTCCTAAAGTATTAGTCAACAGTTCTTAAAAGAACCATTTTTTTTCTTAGTGTGAAGAACGTTTTATAATCTATAAGAAACTTGCTTTTCTTTACAGAACCTTTTGTCCATTAAAAAAGTCCTACGTGAATCATGGAACTGCTAACAGGGAACGTTCTCAGAATGTTCTGTCAAGGTTCTCTCAACAACATTTTGAACAAACTAAGCATTAATAGAATGTTTGTTCAAAGTCATCTGGTTTTTAATAATGTTCTCAAAACACTACACTGTAAAACAAATTCTGTAGTTTTTACAAAATAATTTGGGCAGCTGTGGTTGCCAGAATGAAAACTGTAAACACATTTATGACCAAAAACTGTACATTTTACAGTATAAAACTGTAATTTACAAACAAGAAAGTTTGAATGTAAACCAATAAATTCAACAACACACACTGCTGTTAAAATCTGTTTAGTACCTTTAATATATGTTGACAACCACCATAATAATTCAGGTGGTAAAAGAGAAAGCCGCATGAAGAATCAAAGCTCATCACAAGTAGTTTTGTCACAAGCAGAAGTATATACTAATATATAGAAGTCATTCACAGAGTCATTCAAGCAAACACAAAACACCATCATGGTAACACACATGATACTTAATGCAATAAACTTTCATGAAACTACAGAAGATGTAACATAAAGCCCAAATGTACATAACTGAAAGCAAAAACTATTAAAAAAAACATGATTATTTAAACAAAATACTTTCAAATATGGAGTGTCACGCAGGGAATTCTGGGAATATCAGTTTACATTTTTTGACTCTAAATTATACATTTACTTGTTATTTTTCACTTCTAAAAACTGTAAAAATGAACAGCATTTTACTGTAAAATTACATGAAATGTCTGGTTAGATCTTTTACAGTTTTTCCCTGTATATAGTACAGGAACTTTTTTTTTCGTACTGTTTTTACAAAATTTTACAGTTAAAATTACACATATTATTTTTCTGAAAAGTTTTATTTGGAAGTTTGCCTTACGTTTTTTATGTTAGCTTCTACTTGTTTCAGAACTTTCATAGAACAGTCAAAAGTAATGATCCCACAATGTTTGCAAAATTATAAAATCCAATGATAATGTCTGTATAACCAGAAAAACCTTTAAAAATGGAACATCTAAATATTCAGACTAAAGTAACATTCCAATAATGTTTGCAAAATAATAAAATAGAATGTGCACGTTTTCAGAACATTGTTTGCTGAAAACCAATAAAGAACCTTTTTTTTTTTTTTTTTTAAAGTGCATGGACTGATTGACAAAGTCTGCTTTGAGACAACTTTCACAGCTCATCAAACCCAAAGGAAATCATTCAAAAGAAGAAAATTTGAACAATGCATATATAGATTTAATGCAGATTAAGCAGATTTAGTCCCAGACCAAAACATGGATTTTCAACGGTGGATGATAATAATACTTGACAGTTGTGCTGTGCTGAAAAACCGTTACCTAATTTGGTGTTTCCGCTCAAAACTAGCCTTTTAAAAACTGCCTGCCTGTCTCTCATTATGCTCTATTATCACCAAATATCAATCTTTATGTCAGCTTGTTTTCTTTCAATTAGCACAGGTTTTGTTTTTCTCTTTGGCATTGATTGGCCGTAGACTGCATTGATCTGAGCTCATGCATCTCAGTTTTTCACTCATAAGCTCAGATCATTGAGGCCTACGATCAATCAATTCCAAAAAGAAATACAAAACCTGCGCTAATTGAAAAAAAAACAAGCTGACAAAAAGATTGAATCCGAGAAAGCATAATATAGAAGATAATACAACATAACAAGAAATGTGTACGCAGTTTTTTGACCGGGAACAGTACAAGTGTAACAAGATGGGGGAAAACATCCCAAAAAAGTACAATTATCAAAACATTTTAGTTGTTACGCCCTGTGTGAGCAAATAGAGCTTTAGTTTAATGCAATAATGTGTTTTACATGAAAAAGGACATTTTCTTTGCAAACCAACATCAGAGCTGTAATGCTTTTCTGAATATGAAAGCTGGATGTTGAATTATTTAGCAGGTTGTAACTACTTACACAGCAAACACTTGTCTAAACAGTTGCCTTAGGCTGTGCATCTGGCCATGGGAGAACAGGGACGGGAAATAAACCTGAAAAACCCATTAATATGCAACTGCCAAAAAAGCAGGGCATAAACAAAGCAAAAGAGGGACGTCATGTACTCCAGAAAAAAAGGAAAGGAGAAACGCAAGGCAGCAAAAACAAGCCTCTTCATCCATGTGCTGACAGCAGATCTCTACAGCGACGTCAGATAAGTGTGAAGTCATACATTAATGCATGCACACATCATGTCTATGTGTTGTTAAGCACATTCTGTGGTGAGAGAATCTCATCTGAAGTATGCAAGCAATGCTGAGCTGCAACCGGATGTTGTACGACTGGTGACGTCTTTGAAATATTTTACTGGATCACTTTTAATAGTTGACTGATTTCCAAAAAAAGGCACTTTTAACTAAATGCAATGCCTGACGCATTTTTTAGGCAGTATATATTGTTACTTTTTAACTAAAAATAAAACCATTTTTTTGTTACTTGAAATAAAATAAACACTAATAAAATAAAATATATTTAAATGAATATATTTAATATATTATATAAAATAAAAACCCTTTTTATTTCAGCTTTAAAAATAAAATAAAATAATACATTTTATTGTTTATTTTTATATACATTATTAAAAACTGTATAGACATATTAAAACATTAATCAAAATTACTAAAACCTTTAATATGTTTAAAATGAAAACAGAAAATGTTAGAAACTGATTCAAAACATATAGAAAACAATATTTTCCCACTGTCTCTAAAATAACACTAGCCTCATAGTACCCTAAAATTATTATTATTATCATTATTTTAATCTTATTAGTTTAAATGGTGATTTGGTTATCTTAATATGTCAGTCTAAACTTGAACCCAGTGTGATTTTACAAGTGAGATATTATCATAGTTTCTGTTCATATTTTGAGTTGGTTTTAAATTTATATTTATTTATTTTCATTTATTTTTTCATTTTCATTTTAGTTAATGTTTTAGTAATTTTGTTGTGTGATTTTGTCAATTATTATTATGCATAGTTTTTATTTTATTTTATTCATTTTATTTCTGTTTTTGTTATTTTAGTAAATCAAGTTAAACTAAATGAAAATTAGAAATGTTGCATTGGAAATTAAATCAACTGAAATGAAATAAGTTCATTTCAATTAAAGTATATTAAATTTCAAGTAACTAGTGGATTTAGTTTTAGTTCACTGAAATAATTCTGATGTGACGCTAACATGAGCAACACTGCCATCTAGAGGTCATTTTACTGGCATTGCATCAGAACTGTGGCCGGTTTTATTTACATTCTGAATCATGATAAGCTGAAAGTTCAGCAGGCCAAAGAAATGCCAATGCAACGAAATGCATGTTATTTGCATAAGTTAAAATCCCCATCTGAGTAAGATCAACAGTGCTTTCATTATGAACTCAATCATTCCTCTATGAGCCTTTTTTAGGCTTTTAGAGTTACTTTATGATGACAGCAGCAAAATCTCTTCATTATTAAAAACTTTTAGCCGTATGATTTGAAAGTGCAGTCGATGACGAAGCTGTCAGTCGGGTAAGTTGACAGGATGTGACTCTCATTACCTGAGCCCTACGTTCTGACTGAGTGACTGTACGGATGGCTGCTTGGGGAAATCTCACATTCCTCCACACAAAAACCAAACAGGTCCTGTCAACTCTCATGGGTTCATCTATATTTAGAAATGCTAATTCATCAATCCTGAACATCATAGGGTTAATAAATTGCATTGTGCCATGTAGTAAGCACTGTAACAGTATGTTGTGACATAACTGTGCTTTCAGATCTTTTGACATTTTTTAATGAAAATATAAGATAATACACATCTATTTGTGCTTGATAAGTTCACTTCCTGACAGGATGATGATGTTGTTTTGACACTTTTGTTGATTTTAATGGAATATTTAATTTTAAAAGAGTGAAAGATGATATATATAACTTATAATAAGTTATATAATACATATACAGGATTTTAAGTAAAAAATATAATAAATTTATGCACAGCAGGGATATTCCAGTAGCCTATCATTAAGATACTATTACAGTTTTTATTTATATCTTTTATGTTTTCATTTTCATTTTAGTTAAAGTTTTAAAAGGTTTTTTTTTTTTTTTTTTAACATTATTTAAAATATTTTTTTAATATAAGTCTGTTTTCATTTTAGTCGTTTTAGTCCATCAAGGTTAACTAAATGAAAACAAGAACATTTGCCCTGGCAACAATCTGATATAAAATAAGTTTAAATTTATGTTTTTAATAGAGAGAGAGAGAGAGAGAGAGAGAGAGAGAGGGAGATTTTTTAAATACAGCAAAGTTTGCATTATTTTATATAGTTTAAGTTTATATATATATATAGTGCTATTTTCATTTTTTTTCTTATCAAATGTGCATTTTGTAAATATAGCAATGCAAACGTGTGTATACAAGCATGTACAAAGGCCAAAAAGCATCTTCATGACAAAAGAATACAAATTATATATCAATAGAATAAATTCACTGTAGGCCTATATTTTGTTTATGTGTGCCTGTCATTAAATAGCCTGTTCTATGATTATGAGGGACAAAATAGCATCAGATTTCTACATTGATGACTCTCTGAAGAGACAAAGAAAGAAAGAAAGAAAGAAAGATTAGGTCTGCATTTGACCTCTGAGTAAAAACTGCAAATTACACACTAAAAATAATATTTATTTCATGACCACCATTGTACATTTGTAATGTCAAAACAGTGCAAAAAACACATCAAACATGCATACGAACATGCTATTGTGTGTTTCAACAGATCAGACTGGATACACAAGCACAGTGATATTTATAACAACCCAAATGCGCGCAAACACAGGCACAAAAGCACACTCGCCGCTGATTGGCTGGCGCCGAGGCAGGCGGAAGTCGAAGGCGCTTGGGGATTCCCCGAGGGAAGTTCCAGCTCATTGTAAAACATACAAAATGTTCATTTGTACGAAATAGTTCATTTCCTCCAGTTAAACGCGTAAATATACGTGTAGCAGCGTCGCGATGTCCAAACTGCGCTTAGGTTTGAGCGTTTGGACTGTTTTGGAGTGAAGGTAAGACGCCAGTGTTGCACACTAATGAGTGCACTTACTTCATTCACTTCACTGTGTTCAGATATGAGGATGTTTGACGGGTCGCTTTTGCTTTTAGTTGGTCGAAAACGCCTCAAGTTGTCTGTCATTAGGAGCTTTGATAGTGTTTGCTGTTATATTTCTGTTTCTAACTTGTTTTACTAATATTGAAAGTGTAAGGTTTGCTGGAAGTTTCCTGGAAAACTTTGTTTTGAAACACACCAGTGGTATCTAGGCCGGGGCTAGTTGTCACAAGGTCTATATATTATTACTTTTTTTTAGTTTTGAGTCAAAACTCCAGTTACACAAATGCTTGTTTTACATTATCTTCATCGTTTTCATCTGTTGGCTAACAAGTGAGCACAATAGACAAGAAAAATTAACTTGAACTGAAAGAGTATTTTACATAAATTAATCAGATTAGGGCAGGGTGTCACATATGTTTTATGTGTTGGGATTTTATACAATATTAAACGGCAAAAACAATGGTGTGTCATTTTGGCATGTTGCCTATTACATTTCCGCATTTTAAAGAATAATTTTGTGTGTGAAAAACTTACAATAGGTTTTTTAATGTCAAGTTCCCATTGGGACAACTTACCCCATATAGCCAATATGTGTGTTAAATGAGCTGTATGTTTTGTCATGGTTAATAAAGGTGGAAATGTTTAATATGGTTTTGTAGACAGGACTTTAAGGGCTGAATCTGTATAGAAATTGGCTTAAAGAAGCAAACTTAGTTTGTGAAATATTGACTGTAAAAAACATGTGACAACTAACCCCGGCCTCCCAGATATTAACGTTTTATTTTAAACAAATTTATTTAGGCATTTTACATGATTCCTTATGCTTTTATCAGAGATTTTGCCATGTAATGTTTGGCATTTCTTTTCATCTCTGCAGTGTTTGGCAGGACTATATTGAACTTTTAACTGAATCTGACATTGTTATTATTATTAAAAGCATAAATATATTAGTAAGTTATATAATAAATTACTAAAAACAGTTTATTCTTCACCAAACCCATGAGTTTGCAGTGTGAAATGTAAAAAGAAGATAGAAAAGAGGACCAACTGAATTTTTATATAAAGCTATGCACTAGTTATTTTATGTATTTTATATTTTGACAGTTTTTTTTAATGTCTACAAAATAAATCTCAGGCGTTTATCCAGAAGCCTTTAGATCAAAAAGCTTAAACAAACTTGTTTATTTGAGTGTGTTCAAACTTTGGACTGATTGTGCAAATAAAAGATTGAAAGAAAAATATAATGTATATAATAAAGTTATAAGGTTTCAAATATAATACATTTATATTGCATGTTATATTTCTGCTTTTTCAAGAAGAAAATTTATAAGAAAAGCCTACAGTAGGATGTTTAATGTCAAGTTCCCACTGTGTCAACTTACCCCACAGCCAAGGTGTGTCAAATGAGCCGAGTTATTTAATGTTTTGGAATTTAATATTATAGTAAATAGTAATTTTTACACTGAAGCACTAATGTAGACCAGGTGCATGAAAAATAAAGGACTTTCCATTCACACGTTCTGTGTCACGCTATCACATTTTTAGCACATTCATGTGATGAGGGCATAACATGAGATGTTAAACTGGCGTTTTATGCTTTTAGTGTCTCTCTCAGCGAGACTGGCTTTGAAAATCTGTGTGTTGATGAAGCTTGTGTGTGTTTGTAGCCGTCACTGACAGGTCCAGTGCTAATCTCGCTCCTCTGAGTTAAAGAAGGGGTGTGTAAGTGTTTGTGTGTGCCTGGGACTAGGGCCCGGGACCGCCCTGTTCGGAATGTTACTGAAGGCCCCGGAATGGACAGGACCATCAGTGAGCAGCTCAACAAAGCCTTCGAAGCCTACCGCAACGCGTCTATTGAGAAAGATTTGGCCAGAAAGGAACTTCAGAATAAGGTGGTTCCATCAGAAGCGGTTTATTTGAATGGGTTCGGCGTGCTTGAGAGTGGGCAGACACTAACCTATTGCTTTCACAGACCGAGCAGTATCAGTGGCACACTCAGCAGCTGGAGAGAAAGATAGAAGATCAGGCCAAGACCATCTCACATCTTAAAGCCGAGCTCAGTTCCCTTCGTAAACATGCATCAGGTTGGAAATGCGATTTATCATTACATCTTCAGAA
>SCHK01272152.1:0-10199 GCA_004124795.1 Poropuntius huangchuchieni
CACACACACACACACATATATATATATATATATATATAACAATTTAAGCAGAACAAAACAATAACTAAAGCTAATATGGAAATCAAAAATATAATATAATTCAAAATATTACCAAAAACTACACATCATTGCTACTCAAATAACACTGCTTTCACTTGTTATCAGAATTATTATAAACATAAGATGCAGAATTAATCACATATATTTCTCAGACTTTCCAGCTGAGGTTCCTGCAATATTGTTATTGTGCAGAAAGATTAAACATTAAGAAATCCACCCAGAAAAAAATAAAATAAATAAATAAATAAAATAAAGTACTACTACTAATAATTTGTTTTTTAATGGCACACTTTGAACAATAAAATGCTTCATTCATCCATGTTAAAAGTAATATATGTATGTATCTGCATTAGATACATGCAAAACAATTTAGTTGCATAGATATGACAGTGTGATTCTTCTGAGAAGCCATTATCATTGGATCCCTTTAAAACACAACTTCAATCACTGATAGATAAGCCGTTCTGTTTATACTGGCAATTTTGATATGCAGGACATACCTGCATCCATTAACTCTGCTTCTGACCCAAAAGAGATGATATAGTACATCTTAAGAGTGGTGTGACATGAATCAAGACATGAAAATTGATGAGTTCTTGCTGCGATTGCATCCTTGATTGCATGTAAAATGAAAAGAGAGAGAAGGAGGTCAGTTTTACCATAAAGTATGTCTTTGTAAGAGTCAGAACAGAAGCTATACATGTTTTAATTCAGCTTCCTCTAGAACAGAAATGCTAATTTCTTTTTAGCATTAGCATTGCTAATGTTTTTCGGTATTGCAATTCCCAATGCAACGTGAAGCTAGTGCGTGGTGTAAAACGTACAATGTAATTTCTCTAAACTGAGTCTTCAAAGGTCTTCCACACACTTTTCATTGCTCTTCAGAAGTCCTTCAGGCATGATTGCTTGCTTTTTAATTTCCGGTGTCGAAGCACATCCACTCAAGCACTTAACATATCTGAACCAAAGCGACGGCACACGACACGAGACCTTAATTTCTTTTGTCAAGAGTCGCTGATGGAAGTCCACAGGTTGCCAACATGCAGTAAGAATAAATGGCAGACACTTATACCTGCTGACACACTTATATATCATTTGTAGCTGTTGTATGTGTGAAATAAAGCAACAGTATTACGGCAGTTTTACTTAAAGTGATTTTTTTCCCCCATTGAATTTCTGATTTTATCGAGGAAAAAGAAAAATGTGAATGAATACTCTTTGTATTCCTGTCTGTATATATATATATATATAAAGAGCTGGGTAGTAAACCATTACATGTAATCTAGATCATGAAATCAGATTTTAACAAAATTTGAACAAAATCATGTAATGTCAACGTTTTGATAACGCATGAATAAAAGTCCCTACAGCAGTATTTCCCTTTTAAGATTGCCCTAAAATGTAGGATTCATCTGAAACACTTATAAATTTACAAATAAATGATTTGAGTCAGGACATGAACTGATTATCTGTACTTGCCAGAGCTGCTTACTCTATTCAAATCTCAATGTAACGCATCCAACGCTTATGCACCCAATCTGTGCAATGCACGCTTACATCCATCATGCATTAGAAAAGCTCTGTTTCCAAAATTATTCAAATAACTTGGCAAGAGAAGGAAACCTTGCACAGTGGATCAAAGAGTGCAAGGGGAGATCATAGGGTTTTTTTCCTTCCATTATTACACAATACAACAGACAACGCTACTTTCAAAGAGTACGGTTCCTTTCAACTCAACATTTCTGCAATACAGCGCAACAATGACCACCTACTTTTTTCCAGCAGTCTTAGTTCTGGAAATAGTTTTCCCATTCATTTTCTCCATAGGGGTTTGAAATAATTCTTGAGTAAAGAGTTCTAGTCATGAACCAAACCAACCGGCTCTGAGATGAATCACACCATTGCATACTTTGATTAGAGGTAAAAAGAATATTAAAATCAAAAGAAAAAGATTCAACATTGTGTTATAATGGTAATATTACACTACAAGGAATACATTACATGATTCAGTGCAAATTTTTGCACCATAATCCATAAAATGAGGGTATAATATAAAATGAATGAAACAAGTGATTTAACATGAATTTCACCGGCCTGCATCATATTTGCTGAATTGCATCAAATACTTGTTTCTTACTAATTTTGGGGTTCTGATTCAAAAATAGTGCCGTTTTTCCCTAGTGTACATCATACTTCCTCACAAAATGTAATGTGCATTTCATAGCATTTTTGCTTTTGAGCATCATTTGTAAGGTGAAGATGTCTTGTAATATACTTTAACCACCAGAAAAAGACACAAAGACATGATTCCTCTCTTACCTCTGTGCCAGATTACAACTACAAGCCATTTTTGACATTTATGAATGATTTTTAAATCTTAATTTGTCTAATCCTGAAATATGGCCAGTTGGTTTAATCATACATTTTGAATACTACTTCAAATCTTTTAAGATTTGAATGCTTGTATTATTTTGATAAGTCTGTTAAAGATGATATAATATACAATTTAAAAGTGGTGGAAAATCTTTAGAAGATATTTTTGGCCTCAGCATTATCAAATTAAATAATATTAGGCATTTTCTTCAAATCAGCAGAACTTTTTTTTTAAAGATGCAGGGTTGTATATAAAAAGTATAAAATAATGCAATTTTATTACACTATATTCAGATTTGTACAAAATAATAAATTGTTTGAGACTATGAAAAAGGTGCTAGTAAATTGTGAATTTCACAAATAATTTCTAAGTTTCATAAAGTTACACATTGACATTTTTAAGTAGTTTTTTCCTGTAAAACGTACTCCAGTAATCTTTATTTTAATTTATAGTTATTTTATGCATCATTTTTTTATTCATAAAATTGACTGTATATTAATGCTAGTACATGCTGTAAGTCTTTACAGAATATATAGAGTTCACCTTCAAAAGCCTCTAGGTGCCATTTGAAATTTTCTTCTAAAATTAGAATTTTTTCATTTTTATCATTGTTATTACATAATGGCAATAAATAGGTTATTTTCATTCCTATTAAAATAAGTGAAATAACTGAACATAAACATAGGAGCCTGATAAAAATGCTAATTTCAGAAAAAATATAGATATAGATATACTGTATACAGTTGGTACTGTCAGTTAGAAAATGGGAAATAAGTTACATAAAGAAAAAAGGCTGCTGAACTCAATGTACAGTCCAGACATCTCTCTGAAGCCTCTCCCGCGCTTTTTCTGTCTCAATTAAACCTCCAGCAAATTAGTGGCAGTTGTACTTTCTGTTTCCCCTTTTCTCCCACGCCGCTATCTTTCCTTCCTCTCACCACTTCCATTATTATCTTTCAAATTTAATAAACATCTCTCGACATAAATGGACGCATATCTCCGCGTCTTCATCTATCGCCTGGCAACCGGGGTTCTCGTGGCGCCATCACACTTTTTAGTCAGAAAGAAAAAGACGTTCTTGTCCAGCACTCAGTTAATTGACTCTCTCTCTGGTAGATTTATCGATAAGGAAATGCGGCTGAAATGATGTGCTGTTTTCTCACGCTGCAGATCACATTTACATAGTTTAAACAAACAATTATGCCCCTTTTGAAATTATAATGATGCTAACGTGATATTACGAATGCACATCATACATTTGTGTTCCACCATGGCCGTGCAAAAACAATTCACAGCCGCGCTGTGCGAGGGATAACGCTCTTGTAGTTATGAAAGTGTGGCAGAGGGCTAAATAGAGTGGGCTGAACATGTTTCAGCCATTATCACGAAGGCACTTATCAGTGTACTTTCAAATGTCGAAAGATTTGGTTTCTGGAATTACAGCGTGAGAGTCATTCATATGGAAATGACAACCCTTTCCTCTTTTGTCACTCCCTGTTTTCGTGCTGAGTTGATATGTGGGTACGCTATTCTAAGTCATACTACTTTTTCAATAGCCATATGGTGCACTATGAAAAATGTAATTTTAGTATGTCTTTTAGTTCTTTTTCAAGCTTTACCCCTTCTTTTTTCCCCTTACTGCAGATTATTTTATTGTTGTTGTTGTTGTCATAATAATAAATATGCATAAAAAGTGATCTATTTTAAAGAAATTTATAGTCTTATGACGTTAATTATGAACTGTGGGTTGTAAAATGCTGCAATGGTAAAACATTACAGACATATTATGTAAGTCACTGCAATTTCTCTAAAGGGCTCTTTATTCAACAAGACCGCTGATGTGATCTTTGAAATATACAGCCTTGATTATGTCATGAGTCATGATGCGAAAGTCTAGCATTCACCACGTAATTGATCTACAAGTGCTGTTCGAGATCTCCGGTTATCAGTAATCTAACATGCTAATTAGCCAGCAATACTTAATTAAGATTCAAGGAATGCTTTTAAAACAGTGTGGTACATAAAACACATATAGAAAAAAAACCAAAACATGTTTATTAAATGACAGCTGTAACATGATTTTTTGTGAAACCTGATAAACAGATACTTTCACTTACGACCATTGTTGGCCATTTAGAATGATCTCCAGCGAACTTAAAAGCATTTCAGACAATGTAACTTATTTGGTTATTTAATTCAAACATTTTAATCTTATGTAAGGTAACACTATTGAATGCATTCATTTTATAATATCAAAAATACACAAAACCTATTAACAGCCTTTTCTGCTTTTATTGAATTTAAATAAATAGTACACTCAAAACTTTGAAAGTTGAACTCACCCTTAAGCCATCCAAGATGTTTCTTCACCAGAGCAGATTTGGAGAAATTTAGCATTACATCACTTGCTCACCAATGGATCCTCTGCAGTGAATGGGTGCCGTCAGATGAGAGTCCAAACAGCTGATAAAAACATCACAACAATCCACAAGCAATCCACAATGCTACTGTCCATAAATTAATGTTTTGTGAAGTGAAAAGCTAAGTGTAAAACAGCTACTTCTCTCTTAATTCAGGCAAGTTGTTTTTTTCACTGGAGAAAGCAATGTTGCAACAGTTGGAAGTTAAAAAACTCTTAATTATGGATTTTTACTTACAAACATGAAGCTTTTCTCTTCGCAAGATGTTAATTGATGGACTGGAGTCGCGTGGATTACTTGTGGATTATTGTTATGCTTTTATCATCTGTATGGACATTTTGACGGCACCCATTCACCACAGTTGACCCAGTAAGTCTACATTTTTCCAAATCTGTTCTGATGAAGAAACAAACTCATCTGCATGGCCTGATGGAAGCCTGAGAGTGACTATTTTCAGCATTTTTTTTTTTAACATGTTAATTTTTTATATATAATTATTTTATTTTATTCTAAATAATCTGTGAGGATTTAATGCATGTAAACACTAGCACTATACAGCCTAAACAGCCCACTCACAAGTCTATGATATTCCAATCTCTACAGAATATGATATTCTCTAGGATTTTTTGGTGTGTTTTATCATCTGCCAAGTGCGAAACCATAAATTTGTTTGCTTAGAAAACAAACAGTAAATCTTCCCCAAACCAGCCACATAATTTGCGGCATCATTCATGTTTGCACCACTTAAGTTTAATATTTTGAAAAACACCTTACCCATATGAGCAGTAATAGTGTTTGAAATACTAATGCTTGCCTTAGCAAGCACCGCTAATGATTAAAAATTAAGTCTCGAGTCGTCTCCGAGTTAAAAGAACATCTGGCATGCTAACTCTAAAAGCATTATTAAATCAAATGGAATAAAAACCAAACCTTCCCCTCTACAAATGTTTCAACACTTTAACAAAATAAACAGCGGTGGGTTGTTCCCGTAGTGCAGGTAAATGGCCTATTACATATTTTTATGCACAAAAAGGCTGTTTTATTAATCAATTCAAAGATTCTGCTAAAAACCCACCACAAATACACCCCATTTGCCTCTAATAATGAGAGTAAAAGCATCTCCACCTGAAGCCAGTCATTTCCTAGATAATTGTACATCAACATAATCACACGCTTTGTGCTCGCATTCACAGCCGTCTCTCTTAGGACTCCTCTGCAAAAAACTCTTTTGAGCCACATTACTAGCTCTTGACTCAATACGCCTGACGGTTTTTCTTCAGAAGCGTGATTGATGCCAAAACAATACTTGGTCTTGACAGAAATGATCGGTTTGATACATTGATTGATTACCGTGAAAAGAAACAATAGCTACTCTCAGAAAATCATTTCTTTGTGGCCCAGAAAACAGGTTGATATGTGTGTGTTAAGGCGGCAATGGGCAATTTTTCTTGTGTTAGTCCCTCTATAGCCATGGCAACAAGTAAGGGTGATAGGCTTTCTTTGATATCCCTTTCTTCTGATCCACAGAAACCCATAGTTAGGTTCTTGCATGGCCATTTGTGCTTGCGGCGCCTTATGAAGGGTAACTGGAGTCGTATCTCAAGAATGCATCCCAAAGTATCAATATTCCTCATGAAAACTGCTGCTTCAGCCCAATTTTGTGAAACGTAATGGACTTTCACAGTCTTACTAACAGCTTGATGCAGTATAAAGACTAAATTTAGCGAAGAAAATGGATATTTATGGGAGGGGCCGTTTCTCTTTTCTCTTGAGTGACTTGTGTAATGGGCACTTTACAACATTCCCGCCTTGAGAGACTCTCCTGGAAACTTAAAAAACGACTTTTATGTAACTCAAGCAAGTGTATGGATTGTGTTCGCACCGCACAAAGAGATCTATTGTGACACACACACTTCAGGTAATGAGCGCAAAGAACTGTAATTTCATCGGCTGATTACAGATGGTAATTAAGACACTGATCCTGCAATTATTCTCAGGCAGATATTGCATGCCTGGAATACTGTTCTTTATGAAACGCATCCGGCTCTAGAGGCTGATCGGATGAGCCGTGTTGTAAAATAGCCTATAAACACACATCTGTGACTGCCACATCACAAATGAGATCGCTTCAGTATCTCATTTGCTACTCCCAGACATCAATAAGATGAAATGGAGAGCAAATAGAGATTGTTGCTCAATTCTCCTGCTTCTCAGATGTTTCTTCTGAAGACAAAAAAAAAAAAAAGTTCACATTCGCCAAGATATTAAAGTCTGCAAGTTGCAAAATGAGCTCAAATATTTCTGATCACGTTCTTCAAGACCAAATAATCTGAGCTGTTCAAAAACGTTTGCAGATCTTCACTCTGTTTTTGGTTTTGTTTCTCCTAGGAGAAACATCTGAGACAACGCTAAAACTTAAAGAGATTCAACCAAAAGTGAAAATTCTGTCATATTTACTCCCCCTCATGTCGTTCCAAAACTCTTTGTTCTGGGGAACAATAAATAAGATATTTTGAATGGTAACCAAATAGTTTTGGTCTCAGCTGACTTTGATTATATGGATAAAACATTAAAACATATACAGTGGCAACACATTATCACTCCCAACTCGTCACATATTGCCGCTTGGTCAGGACCACTTGGTGGTGCTTTTTAGCACTCAAGGTACCCCTTTAGTGTATTTTTTTGACGTGAAGGTCTTCCATTGTTTGTCTTAATTTAATGTTTTGCATGCATTTGTAAAAAAATAGAAATTATTTTATATGAATTTATACTTTCATTAGAGCACCTAACCCCACCGCTACCCTAAACCTACCAAAGACTATAGAATACCCAAGACGTGTCACTCATATTATTTTGAATGGGGAAAAATGCAACGCTCAATATGGCCACTCTATTGAACAAAGCTCCGCCTTCTGAGCAAAAAAGCCAATCCCTAATCTGTAAAGTCAACGCGTCACTGCAGAAACAGTAAGCATTCTGAGACGTGCCCCTTAGACTGTGCTGCTCTAGCCTGAAAAAATAAGCTTTTTTAACGCTGTTTGACCAAAATAAACAACATTTATGATACAGTTGTTGTCAGATTTCCTTGTAGATTTCAAAGATGAAATTTAATCGTGAGCTTGGCGAACAGTTTTGGAAAATTTTTGTTTCCCCTTTCAAAGAAATAGGAGCTGCACTTGTATGCCGAGAGGCGTTTCAAAGATGGCTGCCGAGTGAGACTTTGAGACTTTGAACCCACCCACTTTTGAACAACATAAAACACTTAACAGGCAAATAGTCCATTAACAAGCAGTATAAAAACATTATTTACAAGTTGTGTTGCATTCCAAGTTCTTTTTGCGGCATTTCTTGAATTTGCGCACAGACTGCAGCACACAAGAAGTCTTTACGGCGGACGGAGACGGTGAGCACATCTGTTCCTCTCACAAATCAATAGTTTTGCCTCGGAAGACTTGGAATATTAATACTTTTTGAATAAATTATGACGGTAGTTGTATCTGCCTGTTATATCTTGTGTTTTATTGACAAATGGTAGGTTTAGGGGCATAAATGTGTAAATAATATAATATAAACTGACCTTTCACGTCGGCATATTGATGTCAAGGGTTTCTTATTAAAGCAATGGAGGACCTGCACGTCGAAAAATGACACTAAAGGGGTACCCTGTGCATCAAAAAGTGACACCAAAGGGTCCCGACCAGGCGGCAATATGTGATAAGTTGGGAGTGAGAATGTGTTGAATGTTTAGTGAAACTATAAAAGAGATATATAATATAGAGAAATATATATCTGAAATATAATTTTTTACTCAGGACGCATCAGTTGAATTTTGTATAAATGCTCTCTCTCTCTTTGGTCATTGTGTTGATAGAAACCATAAACATTTTATAGTACTTACCTGAAAAATGGTGATTATTATTATAAGTAGTACTGAAAATGCCATTATATTTTATTATATATATTTTTTTTTTATTATTTTATGTACTTTTATTTACTTTTTTTATGTTATATTACAACATAAAGGCCAAGCATTATTTACTTCACTTCAGATTGCCCTTAATCGCAGCACATCACTGCAACATAAAGCCTTCACAGGCTTAATGCTTATCTACAGCGTTAGTAATTTGCATTATGCATGACTAAACAATATCGACAAGTCACAAATGTATAGTTTTTGGGGTTCTTTTGGGTTACGTTTACCTTTAATATACAATAAGATTATTTACTTAGTTATGCCACACCTAGCCTAAGTAATTTACGCATGGTGGGTGCAACTGGCCCCTGTTGCCTTAATATGAAGGCGGCTAGAGAAACAGCTGCAGAAGTCTAGCCACCAAAGTGATGTTTTGGATTTGTGCAGGGAGGGGGTCATCTTCTCTCTGTGTTATCAGCAGCATGACACAAACACCTCTGCCTTCCCTCTAAATAAATATCTAGACAGGCAGCTGTGTCAGGAGATGAGTAACTACACATTCTCTCTATGAAACACTATCACTCACTGGCACAATTGCATTTTCCACCCCGCTTCAGCCTTTTCATGCAGTGACCTCTCACGTCTGCAGCAATTTTGTACATGCAACAGCACATTTGCTATTATGGTCTTTATGAAGTGCTTTGATTACTATGAATGCTCATTGTTTGTTGCATACTGCATCCCTTTCTTTTCACAGACAAGCCTTGCAAAGCATGCCTTGTAATGAATGTATCCATCAGTAACTGCACTTGCAACTCATTTAGAAAACTTTCAAATAAAAGGCTCTTAGCGTTTAATTACACTTTTTTGCATTAAACCTCTACACCATCAATGACAAAGTCATTTTATATTAAGAAAAATTATTATTATAGTGGCCCATTATAACCTTCTATGCTTATTAAGAGTCTTTGACTAAGGTACTTAAAGATGCAATTTTATTCAACACTTTTAATGGAAAGGTAAAGGTCTTTAGATCTTAATGCATCTGCATATCAAATGTGTCACAAACAAACCTTTTATTTATGGTGGCAAAGAATGAGTGCCTTGAAGAATTTTATGAAACTGAGACAAGCAAATAGCACATTCTATATTAAGCCTAAAGGAAAGAAAGCACGTATGCACTAAATTAACCAGTATTTTTGTCTTTTCTAAAAAATATACTTACAAAACTTATAGCAATCATGTAGGGTTGTGTAGGCTATAAAATATCATACATGCATTTCAGAATCAATTAAATTCCATTTAAATAAATTTAGTTACATTCATGTCTAAAGGAATAGTTCACAATAGTGAACATTCGCTGAAAATGTAATCAACCTCAGGCCATCCAAGATGTAGATGAGTGTGTTTGTTTATTAGACAACCTGGT
>SCHK01272163.1:0-12224 GCA_004124795.1 Poropuntius huangchuchieni
GAATGGATTCAAAAACGGTAAAACTCAACTTATTAACTTTTTGAATGAGCCCATTTCCAAAAAAAGTGGAGTGTTTCTTTAAGCACCAAATCAGCATATTAGAATGGTTTCTGAAGGATCATGTGACACTAAAGACTGGCGTAATGGCTGCTGAAAATTCAGATTTGCCATCATAGGAAAAAATACATTTTTAAAATATATTAAAATAGAAAACTGTTATTTTAAACTGTAATAATATTTCACAGTTTTACTGTTTTTAAAGTATTTTGATCAAATAAATATAGCCTTCTTTAAAAAACCTTACCGACCCCAAACTTATGAACAGCTGTATATATAATCTTTCATATTTCATCTTTATATAATCTTAAACCCCACGTTTACACTTCATTTTATTAACTCACGTTTATTTTCAGATCTTAGATTTGAATCTCATGGTTTCATTGTGGCTTCAGACTTTTGGGACACACTGTATGTTGGGGAATTTTTCTTCTTTTTTCATGCATTTGGGCTCCTGACAAACTTCTGTTCCTTTTGTATAACATTACGCTCAGTAAATATACCCACCCTAGGAAAAACTTGTATAATGGCCCAACTATTGTCGTCAATATCCAAGTCTAGAAGGAAACTTAAGATTCAAACAATTGTGAGAATATGACCTTTCCTTTTTTTTCTTTTTTTCTTTTTTTTTTTTGATTGAGCCAAAACTTACAACATAATCCCAGCTAACAGAGCAATCATCACTGAAAGATGTATTACCAAGGTATTTTGGTTTTTGGCAATAACAGAAACCATCTACTCTAACATAATATGTAAATCAGCTGATCAGATGTTTTATTGGCTTACATTTGGAAGACGTTACTGACTGATGTCACTAATAGACTCATGCTTTGTCAGCATGCATTTATTTAGGTACTATGCGGCCTCAAGAACTTCTTCTTGAATTTTATATGATGGTACACAGCAGCTCTGTTACATTTCATATGCAAAAAGCAGTGTCTTTAATTTTGCATGCATGCAGCCTGACCAGAAGGAAGTGACATTCTAGAGCGGTTCAGTGAGATTTACTTAATCACCATCATGTGTTGGAAGTCCACAGTGTACCACTAAGAAAGGTCAGCCTGTGTGCTTTGAGACACTGGAAGGTAAAGACGTCATCTTAGGTTGAGCTATGACTTCAACAATGAATGTCTTTAATACATTATAGTCAAAGTCAAGTGGTTAACAAGGTTAAATGACACTTTTAGTGCCTCCTTATTTTCCGAACACTCCTTGTCCTAAATACCTGCACCCGCCTGGCCAATTCAACCCAAATTGAAAACTCATTTAAAAACTTCTTGAATTCTTTTTTTTTTTATAGATTTTAAAAATAATTAAGTAATACTTTTTTTTTTTTTTTTTTAAATGTAAAATATCGACTAATGTAATAAAATAAAAGGACAAAAGTAGGGTTTAGGAATCCATTTTAAACAACTTTTATGACATTCAGAAGCGCATACCCAGGTCTCTGGAGGAGTTAAGCGTCTAAGCAGCGTTGTGGCGTCTGAGATACTGTGAAGCAGGCAC
The DNA here is from genome assembly GCA_004124795.1 of Poropuntius huangchuchieni. NCBI lineage: Eukaryota > Metazoa > Chordata > Actinopteri > Cypriniformes > Cyprinidae > Poropuntius > Poropuntius huangchuchieni. The sequence continues at coordinate 1,564 of SCHK01272163.1, forward strand.
AAAAGTGTTAAACACACACTGAGGAGTGAGTCCCAGCTGACCTCTCTCACACACTCCTGCTTTCCCTGTGGCTGTGGAGGTCTGTGCCAGGTCCCTGCCGAGCAACGACTGCAAACAGGGGTCGTAACTCAGGTCAGATGCTTTGTCAGCATCAATTTATTTAGGAACTACTCAAGTGACACGTTCAAGCACTTGTTCTTGAATTACTTGGAAATGCTTCTGCCTGCCAGCTACTTTTGAGCGAAAGCATGGCATGTCAAGTGGCCATGAATTTGGGACGATTATATGAGAACTGCAGTGAAATATGTTCTCAATAGATGTTTTATAGTAGAACAAGAACTGAAAATCATTTAGTTTAGGAATGTTGCATCGTTTAGTCACAATGTAAGAGTATATAAACTCTTCAAACATACATAAAAAGGAAATTTGTTTGTTTTTACAGCATAATGACTCCATGTAGTTTGTGTACTGAGCAGCCTGGACCCAGTTAGACTAATATAGAGAATTCCATCACGAGGAAGCACTCAAGTGTGAAACAGACAAGATTAGAAGGACTAAAACAAGTCCGCCAATACACATTTCCTTGTCAATCTATGGCTCAGACTCTGCAGGCTTAAACAAACAAACAGATGAATGAAGGCCTGTGGGTTGAGTTCACTATACCGGATAAGAAGAGTTGTTTCTGTTGTGACTGTACTGTTCCTGTCTGACGAGGACATTCTTTCCTTTTCTCGCCTTTTGTAAAGGTGTCTTAGACATTCCAAAGTGCTACAAAGCCTCTACTTCCTAATTGTGGAATATTGTTTACAGAGGGCTTATTGAGGGACGGATTTAGCGTGCGGGCACGGCCCAAGAAAAGAAAGGATCTGTCAAAGCAGTCTGACAAGAATGATAACAAACACACTTCTTTTCACATATATACGTTGCTTAACTTTATTCATGTACTCTTTTTCGTTATGAAATTCACTATAATTACATATAGTACAATAATGGCTATTATTTTCTACAAAAGATTGCATAAATAATTTAAATGATGAAATTGAAAAAAATAAATACGCAATTCATTCTTTGTAACAGTCTTTTGGTCGGACAGAGAGTGGGGATCCGTTGTTTGGAGGAGGATGCCACTCAGTGAGACCACACAGGTACAGTATGTACAAGTTGCTATTTATGGCAAGTCTGCTTACATTATTAAAAATCCCTTCCAGTTGCTATTTCAAATACACAATTGAAAAATAAGCAAATATTATCAGCACTGATCTGGAAAAAAAAAAAAAAGAAAAGTTGAACAATTGGCATTCTCTTATCTCTTTATCCTGTGTAAAATCAACATCCACACCACAATTTCAAAGTTTGGTTCACTTATTTGTCTCTTCTTTTCCGGTCACGAGACAGGAAGGATGACATCTTTGCTGAAGACTTCAGTAATGGATGTAGGTAACCTGCTAGTGATTGCAGATAGCTGAATATCTCCAAATGGTTTCCATTGAAGGAGGGTGCAGAAAGGTTCTTTGCCCCGGGAGGAATTGCTGCAGATTCTTGCACACATGTGGGCCTCTTTTTCGGGTGTTCTAACAAACAGGAACTGACCATGTCTAGAGGAAATGGCTTTTTATGACTCAAATCCTAAACACAGGAATTGAACTATTTGGTAATTAGGACAAGTCACAGGAATATCGTTTGCGGTTCTTGACCTCCAGGGACTTGGACCGTGGAGAGCTGACACAACTTTTCGAACTCTCCGTAACTGCCAGTTCCGATCAGTTTCTTGTGGAAATGTGAAGTTGCAGAAACTCACATGCCGACTGGCTCGGCTCCCCAGCCCGTCAAGAGGACTCGTGGGCTGGTCAAATTGACCAAGGTTAAGAATTCTGGGCCTCAGCGATCTGTCAGCAGCGGCGTGTCTTTTGGGCCCGACACGGCTGGACGGTCAAATCACACGCTGCTCCGAGTCCCAGAAGAGGAGGACAAATCTGGTACACAAACATTCACACGAGCGCTCGGTGGATTGGTTGAGCGCTCAGCGTGCTTGCCTGTAGTTAGCTTACCCTTTCAATGAACTTCAAACTCGAAATGAACTGCTATATGAAGAATATATGGAGTTATTCCTCCTTCCTCAAAATCATTCCCTGAACTAATCTCACGTAACAGCATACGTCTTTTACTCAAGCGTCCATTAGTCCGCTGGCATTCTGTGATCACACTGGGACTAGTTCGGCTCAAGAGCACATACAAACAGTGAGACATCTGAAATACATTGGAAACTTGTTGGCACGCCAACACGTTTGTTAAAAGCTAATGCGTTTATTCCTTCCCTTGTAGTTGAGGATTGCAGTTTCTGAAATGTGTGTGCATATGTATATAGGTGTATCTGTATGTGTGCAAGAGAGAGTTTCTGTATCAGTTCATGTTTTCCCCTCAGTACGAATTGCTGTTGACCGACGGAACTTTGCTACGGTGCTTCTTATTGCGTCGTGGCTTCTTTGAGGACTCCTTGACGTCCGATTGGTTGTGATGACGAGTGTAGCGTTTGCACTTGCAAGACGTGACTACTCGGATTTTGTATGTCCGGTTTGGTCCGTTAGGACACTGGAGCTGTATCCGCTGGGTGCGGGAGTGAGCGGGAATGCAGCGGTAATCGGATGAGCTGCTTCTCCACCATTTTCCCCTTAGAATTGAGTTCGGCATCAAGTGAGCTGGAAGGCATTGACCAGAACACACCAGTTCTTTCACAGGTTTGACGCTGCGGCAAGATCCTTCGGTAACGTAGCGGGTAGAACGCAGCTCCCGGCAGCTTAGTTCAGAGGCTCCTGGGAAAGAGAGGAGAACCCAAACAAATTAGTTAAATGTTTAGGGATGCATCTTAAATAAAACACAGCTACCAGAACTGGTGTTTATTATAGCCTATATGACATAATGGGTTTTGGATTATTTACAGCTACAATGCAAAAAACAGATATTTTTCTTCATGTTTTGTTATATACACAGGCATTAAGTAAATTTCCTGAAGTTGACTTTGTTGTGTGTTTTGTCGAGTTTCCCAGAAAAAAGTTGTTGTGTGTCCAGCCAACAAGAAAATGCATGATAAAATCTTTTTAATATCGGCACAATATGTTTTTTATTAATCTGCTTTGGATTTGGCTAGCAAAGTAATAGATATGCTTTTGATTGAGGGTGGAATCCCAATCAATTATAAACCCACATACACTAAACATCACACCAGATTGTTCCGTACTGAAAGGACTGATTGCATGTGAACAGCAATCAGAACTTTTGCAGTAAGATTGAATTTGAAACTCCTCATTAATGTTTTCACAGATTTTTCACTTTTAATGTGTCAGTTAAAGAGATGAAAGTGAGATTGGAAAGATCTGTTTCCTTCTTCAGCTCCCCTCATGGAGAAGAACAAAGGATTTATGTGTGTGATGAGTTCAGGTTCTGCCTCCCCTGATTCTCAGAAAACCTGATCTGATGTTTTATAAGGAGCGGGACGAGAGCCAGAGGAAGATGAACATATCTCAACATGACCCCACACTGACCACCAGAGAAACTACACCACACGTCACCCCTTCAAGAGCAGAGTGTGATATCTTTCTCCACCCCCTAACGAGCGAGTATAACGTACGTGCTTGGCTTGATAACTGTTTCCTTATGCTGAAACACAACTTTATTTCAGGGGTGACATAATTAGATATTTGAAATGATCTTGTTGACTTTGCGAATTGCTCAATCGTTAATTACTTTTAGTATTTATTGTTATTGTCATAATTTCATTACTCTGTTCCTGGAGGTTCGCTTGTTATTATTTTTGGAAGTAATCTGTGTATTTATTTAGCAATAAATTTAGACATTCCAGTTTCTCAAACACACAACTTAGCTTTTTTTCAAAGTCTTGATTTGTATTCTGGAAACAAGCTCGAAGAGATTTTTTCTTAATTCTGACATTAACATACACAAACACACACAGTGTATATTGTTAGACCTAGGTTTGAATTCACAGTAGTTTTACTTTCCACAGGTGGGAGTCATTCTCTATCAAGGCAATACCCTGAAGAAATGACCCCTTAGAATAACTTCTCACATTTTCAACTACCCTGAAACCATACTGTTGCAATTAGATGGTTATGGAAAGGCAGACCTTGTCTAATTATGCAAAATTGAGGATATAGGAACAAAAAAAAGGTTATTGAGGTTAGTGCATCACTTGTGCTGGTGAAAAGGTGGAACGGCAAGCATTCTTTCTGAACTACTATAAAACCTTTATTTAATAGCGGCCACATCTATGTAGAGTCCATACAGGAATATTCAATTTTACACTATAAAGGGTGAATTATCAAAGTCACTGGTCGGCAAAATAATCTGTTATAAACAAATTATTAGAGCAAATTTCATTAAAGTAAGATAAACCCCATGAACTTTTCAGTTGCTAATGTCCATTTTAGATAACAGATCTATCTAGCGGAAATTGTATAATTATAGTTGACCCAAAAATCTTGATTTTTACACACATTTAAGACACACAGTACCCACATTTTGTTAACTTGCAAGCATGCAAAAACCTAATAAAATATGCATATTTCTTGAGAGTGTTAAAATGTATTTTACTTCATTTTACTTATAACATGCTATACTTATTTAGCCTACATAAAATATCAAATCACTACTATAACTTTTATTTAAGTCGTTGTTAAAATTGCTGAAATAAAATTCAAAATAACTAGGTAAACTAACGCAATTAGGCTACCTGGTGAGTTATTAATTAATTTAAAAAAATAATAATAATCTATTGGTATTCATTTGATGTGTTGATTGATACGGCCCAATTTTAAAGGAAAATAGCCCACAAATAATCTTACAAGAAAAAAAAATCCTTGTTCTGTTATATTTTATCTAGTAGGTACATGTTTGTGTTAGTGCTTTGATAGAGCTCAGTGCTATTAATTAAATAAATTGTTCCTTACTTACCATAAGTACGTGAGTTGGCTGATGACCTCCTTCCTCCGTTCTTAGCTCGGTTCATTGTGTTGTTATTAGAAATTTGTATCTGCTCCTCAGGTCTATTCGTGTCCTCCGTGTATTCAGGTATAATTTCTGTAGCATCATTTTTTAAAGCTCTCCATCCGTGCGCAGCTGTGAAACATCCCTGTAGCAGCAGCAGCAGCAACAGCCGCGCGCCGCACTGCACGAGCGCTAGAGACACCTGCATACTCAAATAGGGAACGAGACGTTCAGCGGACAAACTCGGACCGGTTTTCTTCTCTTCGTGAGAGGCTTGCCTTTTTAAAGTGCCACAGGTTTCGTAAAAAACCCAGATAATTTAGCGCTTACACGAAGTGGGAGGGATTTAGGCAGAGACGCTCATTCAGAAACAGATAGGGAGGAAGGGGCACGCGCAGAAGTGTAAGGTCAACTTGGAGAGAGAGAAGTCATCTATTTTTCACCAGAAATGAGACAGCATGGCTTTACTGCTGTGTTTCATACTATTGTATTGTCTTTACTAAGAAAGATAAAACAAAATTGGCTACACGTCTTCTCATTCTTTAAAATGAATCATTTTAAATAGATTTTTAGAACTTACTAATTAATTTTTTTTATAAACAGTGTGCAAACTATACAATGACTTGACGATATGAATTTAAATGAATGTTTTTTTAAAAGTAAAGTTCTGCTAAAGTATCTTTTAGCAGACATAATCTTAACGTTAACTTGTGTTTGTTTTGGTAGCGACCGGTTAAATTTAGCTACTTACTTGCAATATGTTTAACCATTACTGAAACGTTTAAAAATATTATATATGCTTGTATTAACTTTTACTAGTCGCAAATCTTTTGTTTTGGCTTCCATTTTGACTGTTTTTGTGCACACATATTATGGACACATTAGCATCTGACAGTATAAATTAAAGGTGAAATTGAATAAGCAATGTGACATGCATAAATTGCAGATGCTTTATGGCACGTAACTGTCTCGCATCAGCGTTAAATGCATCGCTTTGTACAAACACTGCCCTCTTGAGGGAGCCCAAACAAACAAATATCTTGAAAGGATTTTGTTTCTTATTTCTGGCACATTCTGCTTCTCCTGTCAGTTAAGCTAAGCAAAGGATAGAAAATATCTCAGTATGCATGACACTGGTTGAGCAACAACTTCTAACGCTACTCTGATATATTGTCTCCGCCAATCGTTCAAGCTTAGAAACCACTTTGGCCGAGAGAAAAATCTGATCTATTGTGACTCTTCTTTTCGTCCTGTCATCATGAAGATCACAATGTCCACCACAGGCCTAGTCTGATTGTAGCCTATGTTCTTTCCCTGTCATTCACTGGCTGTTTTTATATCTCTTTGGGTTTGTGCACAGAAAACACAGTCTCCAGGCGTGCTTTATCAAGATAGCAGCTTGAGCATAAATAACACTTCGATGTGTTCCAGATTTGCAAGGGCTGCCAGCAAAATATATTTTTATAAAGAAGAAGAAAAAGTAACACAATGTCAAAGCCACATAAACAAAGCATTTAGCTCATCTGGACTGACAGGGCTGAACTCAATGCATATGAAATTCAAACATACTGACTTGCAGCTGAGCATTTAAAGTTTTCAGATAAGATGGAACTGGGTCAAAGTTGAGCAGAAATGTTACTCTTGCAAAAACAAAAAGTGTTCTTGGCCCTGCTAATATTTTTTGCCCCCTGGTTATATCTTGTATTATTATAACTATATGATATATTACAATACAATATATTTATATACTGTATAACAACACCTATTGCTTCCGTCTGCAAATTCTTAATGGTGATTCAAAGTGTCCAAATACATTTTGGTGCCACATTTCCACATACATTTAAAATTCCTTAATAATAAAGTGGGAAAATGATCTTGTATCTGCAATAATCAGGGTCATTTTTCCACACAAAACTAGAGTCAGCAAACAGATTAGGGGATACTCTGAGGGATGCAGTCATAATAATATTTCACAAAGCCTGCCAAGAGGACACATCAATGTAATAAGTGGTAAATGGAGCCGTTTTGCATCAAAACATCAGCGATTTCTTCATTGAAATGTAGATTACACTATACTTTAAGCTGTCCTTGGGACTGATGTTTCATATAGAAATACAGTCCTCACAAATATTATTATAAATGAAGCATCTGTGCAATGTTACAGAAGAAAAAAAATGATGGATCGTTTTTTTTTTTTCTGTGATGTATAAAGTACAGCTCCCCTGCAGCCCATGAACATATAATCTTACAGTAATGCTTCACTTCTCAATCAGCCAAGTCATTTGCATTTGTCATTATTAGCACATTTTTCATGCTGAAAAAACAACAGTCTAAAAATGTAACAGAAATAGAAGCACATTAGATGTTTAAATAAACCATGACTAGCTGAATCATACTGAAAGCGCTTCCAAGTTTAAATCATGTTTTTAAAGAGTTCATTTGAGTTGAAGAGCAGTAGAAACCTCAGCTGTGGTTTCACAGTGCGTCTCGGCAAACCTTGCTGACCACTGGGTCCGTGTGTTAACCGCTCTGTAACCACTCGACGTAGAGTGCTGCCACAAGTGCATTTGTAAACACTGATCACCTAGCATAGTATTCAGTCCATTAATGCACTGATTCCTACGACATAAGCACACAGGCTGGCAGAGTACAGTAGTTGCAGCTAGCACTGTGATAAAAAAAAAAACGCTTTAGCTATAAGCTGTTAAACCCATTCTGATGGGGTTATGAACAAATGGGATTTGTGGGAGAAAGACTACAACTTCAGTAGTTATGAGAGAATTTTATTGAGAAATATTGTGCGTCATTGTTCTCTGATTTACTTTGTTACAATCCAGATTGCTAGTTTTCCGTAAAAATAATTTATTTATTTAATCAAATCTGGTCCAGGATTACTGGAAGTGAGATTTTACAGAACAACAACACGTCTTGAAAATCTCTAATGATTTGGCATTGTAATTTACACTGTGTAATTATTGATACAATGTTTGTTTAATCTTAAAGGAATAGTTCACCCAAATTTGCTGAAAATTTGAGATGTAAATGAGTATGAGTAGAGCCTATCATTAAGGCATTAAACAATTAAAATATGAGAATATAACGCTTCCTCCAGTGAAAAAGTGTATTTGCTGTTTTTCTCTCACATCAAAATCCAACATATTTGTTTCAAACTGCTTGTAAATGTGCTCGATGGCTGCATATTTCTCTACTGATTCAGATGAGAATTTTTGTAATTTTGTAATTACAAATGGAAATTTATTTCTGTTCACAAGACGTTAATTGATGGATTGTCGTTGTGTAGATTACTTGTGGATTATTGTGATGTTTTTATCAGCTGTTTGGACTCTCATTCTGACGGCACCCATTCACTGGAGAGGATCCACTGGTGAGCAAGTTCCAAATTGATTCTGATGGATAAACCAATGGATCTATATTTTTAGGCTAACTTTCTTTTTTGTGTGCTTTTGTTGCCATTCAGTAGATGTAATTTCTCATTGTGATGGTATTATAAGCATTGTACTCGTAAAAAGTCACTTGATTCCACAAGATCTTACAATTTAGCATGTTAACAAAGCCGTAAATTGTTGTAAGAGCCGAAAGCCGTTTTCACAGTACATGAATCACTCATTCACTGGGTGTTCATTTTCAGAGTGAAAGTGTCTCTGAGTGTATGTGGAAGCACACAATGATGTGCTTTTCCGATAGAGCGTCATCATTTCCCAGAATTCTCGAGAAAGGTGCGTTAATTACCCATGAACATATAAAAAGGCTCAGCTGCTGAGCATGCAGGAATTTATTTGGGTTCTAAGAGAGGGAGGGAAAAAAGGAAGTTATTTCAAGAGCGAGTTTCAAAAAGCTCCACAAGTTTGCTTTTTTATGGGATCAATAAAACCAGATAACAAGCATGTGAAAATAATCTTGCTCTCTGGTATCTAATCCAATAAAGACTAATTATAAGCAGGACTAATAAACAGGGTCATGCCACTGGTTGTCATGTGAAGGTAGCTGATGATGGAGTAGCAGGAGAGATATTCCCACTGGCCACCCACACTGAAGAAACTGTGCTGAGAAAATAAACCTGCTTTGGGAAGGGACAGGTTACAGACACCTCACAGTGTGGATTTCCTTCCGTCTGTTTTTGTCGATGCTGTCGATTTGTCATGGACTGCCAAAGACAACAGACGTGTACGTAAATCGTACTTTGTGCTGCTGATATATTGTTACAACCTTCTTCTCTTTGGTTTCCTTTAAGTCAGAGGTCACTCTAAAAGGTCGTTTTTTGTTGTCAGCATACCAAGCTTTTTATTTATGCACTAATTGTTATTTGTGAGGAAATGTGTGATGAATTCATGGTGTTAGACGTGCCACAAATCCATTTTAGTGTTACTCTGTTTAGAGTTTATTGTGTTTGATGTCATTTCCAAAACATTTTATGAATATTTAGGGTTGATTTTTTGCTACTTTGGATCTCTGGCACCCATATCGAGACTTCAGTGTCTTCCAAAACTAGCAAATGGATTAATACTTGACCTTGCAAATGAGGGTCAACTGTGAAGCCTGTTCTTCATTAACTCGTGTTCCTCTTTTGTGCATCAATAACGCAGATGAAGATCCTTTTTCATGTGGTTTTTGTGTCTGTGGCTAATTAGAGATCATTACGGTTGATCTCCCACAATAATGAAGTTGTGCTTTAGATATGTCTAATTTGTTGTTCTACACAACTAGGAACAAGTGCCGTGTGCATATTTCACAACTGAAAGCAAACAATGCCTTGGGAAAAATAACAGTGCATCCAGCTTTAACTTTCTTCCAAATTTGCTTCCAAATCAAACACTCCCGCCAGTATCTCACCAGCGATCTGACTTGGACCCCTTAGGAGCCGTGCAGCCATATTCTGCTGTTCTTTACATGACAGTTCTTTAATAGATATCAGACGCACTTGGCAAGGCCCTGCAGGAACGACACAACAGCAGAGTGCAGGAAGATGAAACGAGCAACACCACTGCGGGCACAAGTGCTTGGAAGAGGATCTGAAGCCCATCCATTCCAAGAATGTTCTCTCCCATATTTCCCAATAATTAGTGCTGCTCCACAGATGTTGCTTTTTTTCTTAAGTTTTCATTATGGGAGCACGCAGTGAAATGGGACGAAAAAAGTTGAAAAAGGGAAACATCATATGCTTTTCATTTAAGCCAGTCATTAATGAAGACGACAAAGAAAAGGGGGGATATCCTTCACAAGAAGTGCCATTAATAACGAGATTTTTAAAGATTAGTTGTTACTAAAATTGAGATCTTCTGCCAAATGAACTGGAATTTAGTCAAGCCCAACTGAACAACATTCTCAAAGGTTTTCATTATTACAAATTCTGTCTTGCAATATTTGTACAAATATAAAACAATAAATTATTATGTATTAATCCAACATATTTATACAAATACATCATGCATGACCTTAAAGAATTTTAAAGTTTATCCAAAAATTGCAATTTTAATCATTCTCATCAATTGCGAAAGCTTGTATATATTAAGAGAACATAAATACATGAAATGTTGTAATGAAAGTTGTATATAGGATTTAAATAAATGAAATACATTAAAATAAATATTTATTCATCTTATTTGAATTCAATTTAAATATCAAAATATTTAAATTTAAATATT
>SCHK01272188.1:0-11468 GCA_004124795.1 Poropuntius huangchuchieni
CAATACATATATCTTTTCTTACAAGTATGCATTGCATTACACATCTGTATGTCAATATGCATATGGAAATTATATGCAGATGAGGTCATGCATAGTAAAACATATGGTTATGGTCATTAGGGATATTTCAGATATTTTAAGAGAAAAACCGAATGCAAAAACGTACGCAGGCATTCAACGAGGTTTCATAAATCTGAAAAATGTTGCAAACATAAATATTTTTGGATGAAATCTCCACTAAAGTTTTACAGCTCAGGATGTGGAGTCATAAACACACACTTACATGGAAATTTGGGATGTGTTCTCTGTCCAGCGGTTTGGTGACGGACAGGATCCCTGAAATGGGGTCGATGATAAACAGGCCGGTGGGATTCTGGTCGGCTCCTGGTCCGGTCACACTATAGCGCAGTGTGTTACTCTTGTCCTTATCTGACTGGATCTGAAACACACACATTTTGCAGGGTAAACATAAAATTGAGTTACTCTGCACTCGAATAACACCCCGATGAATGAATTACCGTTTATTTTTATCGTACGTTTTCGAATACACTTCACATGATGAACCAGTGTTGTTTTGCTTTGTGTACACACTCACTTTCACAAGCTCTTCAGGGAATTGTTTTCTGGAGTTCTCAAGCACGTTGACAGGAGGAATGACCCAGTCTCTTTTCACGCGATTCACACTGCCGTCGCCCTTGACAACCACACTGTGCCGCGGAAACAGTATCACTGGCACCTGGTAAAGCAAAAAAAACAATGAAAAGAACAACAGTTACATTCACAAACACCCACACACTCAATGTACATTAAGGAATGCACACACTCACACACACACATATACACACTGCGGCACTTTCAACACATCTGCCCCGGTCCCAAATAATTACAGAATTAATTTTACCCTCTGTAATGGGGTCATAAATATCACTGCAGCTCCATCGTTAAATCCCTCAGCAGTAACACCCACATAGTGAATGTGAGAGTGTGTGTGTCGAGTTTGCAGTATTGTTCCATTTTCTTTCTCCCTGAGCCTTGTTATTCCTGTGCCAAAGGCAGCCAGAGATGTGCTTGACCAGACATTTGCCCTGCTCTTAGTGTTACAGAGAACAAAAACTCCTCTGAGTGTTCAGTTAAGAGTTCATTTCCAGCTACCAACACGATACGAAGACTGAATTCTTTATGCAAGTACAAAATCTCTTTTTATAAGGTGATTCAATATTTCCTCTGAGCTGATATCAACTAAGCGTCCCTTTCTCCTGACCCATCTTCTCTCTCTTCCTCTCAGTGGTGAAATATTGCTGGTAATGGCAGACACATGGGGGTGGGCGGCAGTTTGGTGTTGACGACGCGAGGAAGATATACTCGTTTTTCTCTCTCTATGTTGTGACTCAGGTGATGAGCTAACTCATTACCCCTGTACCTTCTCACAGTCGCACCATCTCTCCAAACGAACTCACGACAACATAAACATCGACGGAACTGATGGAAAAACGTCTTTCACCTCTGTTCCTTCTCGTTAACTTTCCACATCTCTCATTTATCTCTCACTCCACATTTCCCACCTCTCTCTTTCTTGGCCGGGCTTTTGATGATGATCCATATACAGGGTACCCATACATTTTGGCCAACAAATTTCTTTGATATATCCTAGATTTAGCCATTTGTAATTACTTCGCAAGAATTTTTATAGAGATTATCAAGTCATCTGTAGCTAAACAGATACTTGATCTTAACTAGAAATATTTATATTGTCCATGGCCCATGACCTTTTAAAATTTTATTATCTTCCATGATGGAAACATTGAATTCCCCATTGTTTTTTAGGGTCACGAAAACCCTGAATATAATAATTTTCATTCATACGCAACAATAAATCAATACATAGTAATAAAAAGCTATATTTATCTATACTACTGTTCAAAGGTTTAGAGTCAGTACAAATGCATTAAACTTATCAAAAGTGACAGTAAAGATAATCAGTAAAATATATCACAATATTACTGTATTATTATTTCCTTCTTTCAAAAACAATCAACAATCAACTTTTGTATGGTAGTGTACATGCATTTTTGTTAAGTTTAAAACACGAAAAAATGCTTATACCACATTTAAATAATGACGAATCGTTAAATTTTGAACTGATTCATTAAAACACAAATGAATCAAACATACCCGTTTTAACATGGCTTTTGCTACTTTAAATCACAGACGCTGTTAAATCTCACAAGACGAGGAAGGAAACCGGTTGCAAAACTAGTCTAATGACACGTTCTTTAGGAAACTTAATGGCCAAATTAAAAGCTCATTAAAATTGCAGTGATATTCCCAGTGTTGCTTGGTTTGAATACTGCAGCATCGTGACCGGCCAGCATTAGTCTAAACTCTTCACCCTCTCCTCCTTTGCCTCCTCGACCATCTCAGCCTTTATCTCGCCCTTATCCGCTCTTTCCCCCGCTGGCTCCTCTCGTCCTCCTTCCCCTTGGCGGCAGTGTGTGGGCATGTGTGTATCAGTAATAAAGAGTAAATTCTCCTTGTCTCCGAGCAGAAGGCAGGGCTACGAGACATATGGTTAGTGTTCCCAAGCTGAGGGTCCAGATCTCCACTGTCTAATGTATCCTCCTGCCTTAATGTCTCTTTAGCATCGTTAAACATTAATTACAGCCCTACTATCAACGTGTTAGTGCTCTGCTAATTTTCTAATATAGTTTTATTAGAGCTTTGGCTTTGTCACAGAGGGCCTACGGATGAAGAGAGACATTTTTGTGAGCTCACATTCGCACAATGGCTGTTTGATGGTGTAATTGCAGCGTGAGGCTAGTTTAGAAACGCCATGCGCCGTTTGCGATCTGACACGGTTATAATTAGTGCGAATTCGCAGTCTTACTGTTAATGTGCGAGAGCGCATGACTTCCTACCTGCTTGGGTTGGGTGAAGTTGACGTGCACCAGCCATTCCTCTTGAGACTTCACGTCCTTGGCCTTAATCTCCAAGCTCCGCCCCTTCCTGTCAGATAGCTGCAGGGTTCGCGCTGCGAAAACCGTCCCGTCGGCCTCTATCCGGAAATCCGCAGGGTCTCCGCTCTCAAAACGCAAGCCAGAACCTCTGCCACAGTCCACGAAATCCACTGCAAAAGAGAGAAAGAGAGAGAGAGTGGACTGAGTGCAGGCCTGCTTTTGTTTTTAAACTGCAAACATCTTTTTTTTTACAAAAAAACAAGCACACAGGAAATCACATTCCGCTCCTCCGCAAGGGAATAATGGTTTTACTTGAAAAGTGAGGACAAGGAGAGCGAGGGATGGAAAGTATGCTCTGACAGAGAGAAAGAGAGAGAGATGGTAGGAAAGGAGAGCAGGTACAACTTCTGAAGCTCTCCTGCATTATTCATGCTGAGACATCCCCTGCAGGCCCCCAGGTGTGCTGAGGAACGGAGGAACAGGAGGACGAGGAGACAAAGAGAGAGAGGGATGAGGGGAGGGAAAAAGAGAGAAAACTGAGAAAAAGCCGAGTTGAGAGGTATCTGCGGCAGAGCACTGGAGGGAATCGCATTAGAAGTACAGACATAAACAAATGAATGTGCTTTATTTATTATGCCGCAATTAGAGAACACAGACAGACAATTACACGCCCAGAACTGAGAGAGAGAGACACTGGGACGCTCTCCTATCAGGACGCATTTGTTTGCGAGGAGCCACGTATTGACTGGGCTCATTTGTCTGACATTTTTCATCTTTCAAGCAGAACGCCAGCTCTCATTATCCAGGTGGACGGCACACGTGATTTCTCGCCGAGCGTTAACGTGACACTTTATAGCTGCGGTTGACGTACGATTACTGACAGGGATTCATTTTACCATTCATCAGCCCTGGCAGGACGTGAACTATTAATAAAAACACCTGTAAGCACACTAAAGCGGGCCTGATCCTTAAATTTTGGCCGCCTTGATGTAAACATGCATAGACCGCTGAATATGCATGATCAATTTGCATATCATTTAACAAGAACGTTTACAAGACTAATCATTGAAATATACATGAAATCTGTCATGTGCAGGCAGATACGAGTCATCCTGCAGGGTTAATTAGCTATTAATAGCGTGTAAAATTTGTAAACAAATGATCATCACAAGGTTCATTGCAGCAAATTTTCCAAATTTACTTTTTAAAATTAGTTTCCCATTAAATAACATAAAAATAATATTTTCTCAGATAACATTTAACATTTCAGCCAGCAGTACTTGTGAGTTGCATGCAAAAACACTCACTGAAGTTAACTGATGTAGTCCGATTTACAAACGACTCTTGTGAATCGAATCTTTTTAGTGAATCAAAAATACACAGTGTGGTCTGATACCCTAAATTAAAACTCTTATCAGCTGAATCTTTTTTAAACAAACAAATTACAGATTTAATCAGTCTGAAATACAATACAACAATTACATAAGTATAATTTACAGCACTTTCTTTTATATGTCAGGAAAAATATACACCCAAATGAACTGCCATCAAATTGAATTGAGATCAACTGAATTGAATCAGGAAATCTGCATCGATACAAAGCTCTACAAACTACACATTCTGCCTTGGTCAAGCAGTAACACATTAAATCATGATGCTCATACAGGAAAAGTTGAGCTTGTGTCACTCCCTGAACATTTCCGTCCTTTCTCTACTATCAGTGTCAATAAAAATGGTGCAAAAGCCAATTTTCCATCTCCATGGAAATTTCCATCCTTTCTCTCACAGAGAAACACACACCAGCGAGCACAGGCTACATTTCCTCCTCAAAGATGAATTTTACTCTCGTAGGTGGCTTTCAACCCATCTGCTTTCAGTGCGTGTGTGTGTGTGTGTTGCGTTGTTTTTGCAAGTGCGATTTCTTGCTCTCACGCATATGTGTGAGGTACAACGTTGATTTGCCGTATAGCAATTAGGCAGGTCCGTAGGTAAATTACACCTTTCACTCTTGTTAATCACCATTTATTATGTGAGGACCTCTCAGGGTATTACAGTAGGCTAAAATAATCGTTCACTATTATTAGACATGGCAACCAATGAGACCTTATTACTGATTATTAGATTAAGACCTGCTGAAGGGGGTGAGCAATTATTACGTTTATCTGATTGTTAATATTGGTAGTCCCTTCGTCCTTGCGTGTTACTTGCGTAAAGCACCTCCTATGTTGTTTAATTTTGGTTCTTCAAAATTAAAAGACTCCTCTTCCTGGCCCCTGGCACAATGGTACCCATCACGGAGTAATGCGTTTAATGTAACGCGATTGCCCTGATGGCACAAGATGTGCCGCTCGGCAGGTGTGAGGTAGGTGCTTGTGGTGTGTGTGTGTCAGTCTAGCTTGACGAAGTGCACCGAGTACGTTTTATTAGATGGCTGCACCAGTTTCGCCTGCAGCTGCATTTTCTCGTGCAGTTTTCATGAGGACGGGGGGAGGGTGTTGTCGAGCGCTATATGTCTACCGCGCTGTCTCCTTCCATTACCGAGCGCTGCTCTTCTCACGGATGAAACAGGGAAAGCAGTGTCTTTGAGTCTTTCTTCACGTCGCAATCTCTTTACGCATCCCTGCAAACTCGGCTTAATGCGGCGCGTAAAAGCCACATTACTCATCGCGTCTCGCAAGTAAACACGGTTATGGCGAAAACAGTGGAAAGTGATTTAATTATAAGGGTGATTTAATGTAAGACAGAGTTTGCTTAAAATAATTCATTCATTTACATTTGAGGTAGCTTGCATGTGTTTTCTCAAAGCCCTCAGCAAATGAGCGCATATATGGGTCTTCAAACCGCAAATTGACTCGGATAAAAAGATTTTATTCTACTAACCAGTTACATTTAATGTGAACCTGAAAATATTCATCAACCTTGTCCGTACTGAACCGTGAAGTGGTGTTATTTGTTAAGTATTGATGATGTAAGATGCGCGACATAAAGCATCCAATCCTTTAGCTACAAAATCATGAGACAAACAAAGTCTTGATTTATCTGTAATGAACTGATACAATCTAAATAAGAGGCAATTAAAGAAAAACCATCCATTTTCTGTCGCCTTGACCAATGAGATGGAAAATAATTTGTCAAAGTGCTAAACGCAAGCAAGGAGGCTTGATATGCGCACGCATGCGTGTCTAAGAATGTGCGAGAAGGTGATCAGACACCAAAGACGTGTTTGAGAAGCAAGACGAGAGTCGGTTGCCCTTCACTATGTCTCTTCAAAATCACCTGAATGATTTTTAAGAGGCCGATTGAAGGGGAACAGAAAATTTAAAGCAATTCTGCTATTATTTACTCACCCATCATGTCGTTTCAAAGCTGTATGCTTTTATTTCTTCTGAGAAGCACTAAAGTACAAATCTTTGAAAAACTGTTACACAATACTTGTCCTACACCACGCTGTATTATAACCAGAGGCTGTCAAGCTCCAAAAAGGACAAAAACACAATAAAAAGTATGACCTGTGTACTATACTCCAACTCTTCTGAAGAAACACAAAAGCTTTATGTGATGAACAGACTGAAAAGTCACTATTCAGTAATTTCCCTGATGCTCTCAACTAGCCAACTTTGTGGACATGGACACAACACAAGACTTTCAATGAATAATTGAACTGGAACTACTTTTTTGAAAAGTTTTTTGTCCTTTTTGGGTTTGAAAGCCTCTAAACTAGTGTATTATGACAAGAGCTGCATAACAAATATCTATTTTGTGCTTAATATAAGACACTGTGAATGTTATGTTTTTTTTTCTTCCAAAAAAAGGCACGTGTACACATTGAAGCTGAAGTGCTGATTTGGTGAGCCAGCAGAGGTGTGATGTGCTCTGTAAGCAATCTCTTTTTCCCATTAGCATTTAGCATTCAGCACCAACATCACATCTTTACCGCTCAAAACGTCCCCGCTATTCCCTCCCAATGGGACTCTTAGTTCATTTTAATACGAGCCGGCTTCAACTGGTACAAGCTTTTAGTAACAGCAAGACATAAATGAGGGAAGTAATGGAAAAATAGTTTTGTTTAGCCCACCACCCCCATGAGAGAGCGTAAAATAGCTGTCTTAATGTCGTCGTTTGGGGTTTCATGGTCTCCGAGACATACTGAGCCTTCCTGTGAAAGAATTCAGATGGATGTGGCACTTAGGACCCCACTCCGAACCGAGCAAAGCTGTCTTTTGTACCGCCTGCCTATAATTGCCCTTTTTCCATGACTTTTCTAAGGGTGAGCTTCCTCTAATGGCCACATCGCTCAGGCACATCCCTCGGTGGACATGGCAACTTAGGTTTAACTCGTATACACTTCCCTCGCCAAAAATACACACACACAAAAAAAAAGACAGACACATTCAAAAACGCACCTAAACACAGGCTGTGAAAATGCACCAATGGGAACTAAATCAATTCGAAAACCAAAGTGCGCATTAAACTGTTAGAGCTTTTCAGCTCATAAAGGGATTCATTATCTCTTTTGGAAACCAGCACAATATGTAGCTCTTATAATGAGCCAATGGCTATTGATTAGTTGCCAAAATGTTATAATGGTGAGTAACAGCTGCTTTTATGTGTTTCTCTGTTAATGTGAATCATTTGAGTCTTTGATCCAAAAGTACAACTAACAACATACTGTATCTACTCGCCTCATGCTGTTTCCCCTCAAACAAAGCGAGTAAAACATAGGAAGAGAATATGATGTTCCCTCTTAAAACATCCTCTCGTTTCTTTCCTCATTTGTTCAGATTTATACTTTAGATCAAAAGAACATGGTGAATCTCACGCTTGATTAAGCTCAATCTCAACCTGTTAAATGACTTGATCACATGCAAATGCATGCGCGCTCAGATAAATACATGTAGAGAGAACAGTGACATTACACTCATTTTCTGCCTCGTACCTTTTGCTCACACTAATGTAATGTCAGTGTAACAGAAGGCTTTATTTAATTCATCCACAGCACTGAGTAATCTGTATATAAACACCACTAACAAAAAATAACATTCATTTGCAGCTCAACAGTAAGTGTTATTTTTTACCTGATTTTTTTTTAACTCGCTCCGCTATTAAAAAACACATTTTCTTTTTAACAACATGCTATAATGCTGTAATTAAAATATTTACAACTCCAGGAAATGTTTTAAAATAAAACTAAATAAATATCTACATTGTGAAACAAATGTGGTCCAGGGTCACATATAACTTTAATTGATATGGACACATTCTTACAGATGCTTCTAACTCATTCTTTTAATTTCTACAAATTGTTAAGCCCTGGAGCCATGTACCATGCTATTAATGTGTTTTTTTTTTGTTTTTTTTTAAAGTAACCTGCAGTACTTTATGTTAATCTAATGAGTGCCATGTAAATAACATATGGTAATCCAATTACCATCTACCATCTGATACCGTCACTGCACCATGGTCGCACCATACGGGTCATTTGGTTACTCCCTGCTAACAAGTCTGACATCATCATTTGAATATTTTGGATTTACATGCAAATGCTGAGTTTCGACAAATGCTTTGCACTAGAAAGAGGTGTGTAGTAATGTTTTGTATAAAACGTGGATGCTAAACATGCCAATAAAACCCAGAATACATCTGTATCCTACATTTCACATGCACAGCACTTGTCAGCTTATAACCATAAATGGCAATACAGCAGACACCTCCAAAATAGACACAAATAAAATGTGTGATACTGAATGCAGTGAGAAAAAAAATAAAAAAAATCATTTTCTGGCATTCAGCGGATAATCCCTGTCACAGACAAACTCAATTATTCATTCTGCATCATAATAGCACTAAAGGCCTTTAGGTTACTTTTTCAATCATGCATTTTTAGTGCAACGCCCCAGTTTTGCATGTGTGTTTGTGTATGTACGCATGCGTGCGATGTCATTTTAACCTCTGACCTCGCTAGATTGGTGGTGTCTGCGAGGACTTAGGATTTATGACCGTGCGCAGAGCCACACACACATAAACACACGCTAAAGCACACACACATGCAGCATATGGCAGGGGCGCCACGCCAGCCCAATCCTGAGGACCTAAAATGGGCAGCGCATTCCTATGCTGTCTGTCCTAACACACACAAAAAAACGTTGTTTTACAAAATATACAAAGAAAAACTTATTTTCAAGTACATCGTGAGTCTTTTAAAAATGCAAACTCAGTATTACAGCAAGCACATTTCAACACCTTCACCAGAAATTGTGTGAAACACATCAGTTATAGCAAATGGCTTCATCTTTTCTGAGCTAATTCAAACATTTAGGCAATTTTAGGCAAATTAATTGCAGTAGCGTTCATTACAGACCACATAATTCCATATTACATGTTGTTTGAGACTTTTATTCTGTATTTACTCAAATAATTGCACTATAACATGGAGCCTATTATAATGTGTGACCAAATGTCCATGACAATTACTATTATTTGCGTTTGAAAACCCAGAAAATTGCTTTTGTGACAACGCTGCCTGTGGGGACGCTGACTGGGTCACGAAATTTGCCGCGTCAATGGACAGACATTACAGTTGCAACCTTCTTCCCCTGCCTCCTGTACGTTATCATGTCTCCTACACGTACTACACACTTAAAGTACTCGCATTTAATACGGCATGAAAATGTGAGAAATATGTCTTATTAGGGATTCAGAAAAGCATACTTAAAGATAATATAAAACGGTATTCACAACTCATTTAAGTGTGGTAATGAGGGTATTTCAGGGTGAAACAGAACATTCAGCAGGCAATAACGTACAGCAGGATTATATCTCTTAGTATTTGATTGGGTCACGCAAAGTGAAAACATGTTAGATTATGATATTAACGTTATTTTGCACCTGGCCTTGGATATGTTTCAAAGGTAGAAAAGGCCTAGAATTTGATCAAAGTGCACATTTCTTTTTAACACTGATGTGCAATATGACTAAGGGACATTTATTAATAAACCAAATTAAAGCGTCTCTCTACTGCTGTTTCTTAAATGTGGTTGGGTTACTGTGGTTTGATCTGAAGCAAGGATGGTTCATTGAAAACCATATTGATCTGAATATCAATATGTGCCTCTCAATGCATATGGCGGTGACAGCCCAAGGATCAGAAACACAACGAGAGAACCATGTCTGACAGTGACACGACAGAAAAACACTGATCTGCTGCATTATAGCAGCACAAAGCACTGCAGTATCATGAATGGACATCGTTACAAAGACAGGACTAGTGCAGTAATTCAGGGAGAGGTTCTTTTATTATTGTTCAGCAACAAAAGAGTAAATAAATAAATGGGGGAAAATGACATGTTGACTTAAAGCACAAGAATAACACAGACAAGTTCCCACCCCTTTTGACCAATGAATTTCCATGACATTTCACTGACCTTTGCCATACTGATTCATGCATTAACAAATTATTTAGACTACTTAGATTTTAAATGGATAAATAAATTCACTAATAAACTGTGCTAAAAAGTTTAATGAATATCTAGCTGAAAAGCCCAGAACATTATAATTTATATTATTATATTACTACATTTTAAGGCCTGTAAAACACAAAAACTGTGATATTTCCAGTTTCCAGCCTTTAAAAAAGGAAGTACATAAATAATTTAAAGACTAACATTTTCTGGGACGTTGTGAACCTGCAAACACTCTTTCAAGTGTTCAGAGTTTGATGTAAAATGGTAAGCCACAGGAATCATTAATTGGAGGTTGATGGAGGGAGGAGGGATTATTCAGGCTTCAGATTATGTGTGTGTGTGTGAGTGAGTGATTGAAGACTCCCTCGGGTCAGTAACGCTGACCACTGTAATCGCTCTTCATTGTGTATCACAAAGACTTGACAGGAAATAACAAACAGCGAATAACTGCAAACATCTGCACTCCCTCTCACAGCATTGAACGCAGATGATATTGTAATTTACCAAGATTTTGAAACAGCAGTGTGTATGTTAACATATCTGACTGCCTGAGGTAAAAACAGTCACTTTAATCTACGACACATTTTATAATCTGCCTGTTCTATAAAACATGCCAGTATTTGTGTATGTACCTGCTTGCCGTGAGTGTTTTCACGGCTTCTTTTAATCTGTATTTAGAAAGCACAGATTGAAAAAGCAAACTGCAAACAAACGAAGACAAAAGCAGGATTAGACTTTCTCAAATCTTGAGTTCCCGGGAAAATAATAGTGATTTGAGCTCAAGCCCTGATTAAATTTATAGTGCGTGCGTGCCATGTGTGTTGGCATCCTAGCGTTATTTGTTTAAGAGGTTCTTCCTCTTTGATCTCTTCATCTGACACACAGCAGCCGAGGATGAGGGTGATAAAACCGCCTGTGTCAATAAAGGTACGTTCACACAGACAAAAGCAAAAACACAAACGGCACCACAAAACCAAAAAACACTGTTGTATAGAATCACAGTGAAACCCTGAGGGAGCGATATTTTTGTATCTGCATAGCGTCTCCGACGAGG
>SCHK01272231.1:641-11998 GCA_004124795.1 Poropuntius huangchuchieni
ACACAACACACTTTACAGTCTGTAGGCTATAGCACTGAGGCCTAAAATGGCATCTTTTGAATCGTTGTTTACTGGCATAATCAAGGAAACATACCACGTATGAACATCCATACAGAACTCAATTTACAGCAGTCTCACTGCCATGGCAACTGCTGAGGCGGTCGAGAAGTGATCTCTTTAAATTCTTACCTTAAGGATATCTCTTCATTATTATTTTAAAGATTTGGTGAAAACGGTTGAGGAAATGTTTATTATAATAATAATACACTGGGTGGTTTCTTTTCATAAGACCTTATACAATGTCATCCCTTTACAATTATTTCCTTTTGATATCATTTCTTCTCATATCCTACCACCGCAAAATTAGAGAGGCCTAATTTATTTTTCACTATCTTACTGCAGATTTATTATTCAATGTTAGCATTAAATGTGTCATGTCTAACAACAAGAAAGAAGCTGTAGAAATAGTTAAGTTTGGGATTCAGCAGATGTGTGTGTGGTAAAGGAAGGTTTGCAGGAAACAGGACAATTGAGGTAGGGCTGAAAGAGGTATCCAAGGCAACCAGGTAACCACTTCAGCTCAACAGTACAAAGGTATATATATATAAATAAAAACTTAAATCATTAACATATTCTCTTCTGCTATTGGTTATTGCCTAAATTTATTAAACCCAGTCTTAACAGCCAGTTGTTTTCTGGGCTATAATTTGTGTCAGTGCATTACATAAATGTTGTTTATGCATTTCTTATTGCTTATAAGTCTCACACATACACACATTTTGGCTCTTAGCGACCTAACAGCGTCACAGGCAGGCGTTATGATTCATACTGATCTTGCCATTCATCATAATGACACTTCAACCGCGCCGTCAAACTGCAGCACTGCAGGACCGTACCGCTTCCACACAGCATCACCACAACCAACAGTGTGTGTGTGTGTGTGTGTGAGAGAGAGAGAGAGAGAGAAGAAAGAGAGCTTCAAAATCAGCTCCTGTTGGCTCTGCTGCACATGCAGTATGCTGTGTGATGCTATTTGGATAAACTGTTTGCGTGTAATATAATAGGCTACTTAAATATAGTAGCCTATAGTAGTAGTAAATATAATAATTAAATACGGCAACAATCATTTTCAACACCACAAAGACTAATACGAATTATTGCTACAAAAATCGATCACTTCTGATACTAAAATAAATAAATAATAATAGGCTGATAATAATTCTTATATTAAGAAATCTTGTTTAGACAACATAAACCGTAAATCAGTGATCCCAACCATAACTGAAAATATTTTCTTTATTAAAAAAAAAAAAAAAAATAGCGCCTCTCTTACGTTCTACGACACATGAAACGTTAGTGCCGAAAGAGCTATTCTGTATTGTAAGTTTAATGTGTCATGTAAAGAAAAGGGATTAATTCAAACTAAAGTGTCACACAGCCAGATCAATATATTCTAGCTATAAACTAATATAAACGATCATAAAAGTGTCATTTTTAATTACCTCGCCGGTGAATTGCAGGTACTTAACTGCTGTTTTCTCATAGCTGTTTATTTTGTCACATATTTACTGTTACATCTAAACGTAGCTCTCAGCAGTGTGGACCGCGCCGGGATGTTTGTTAACAGTATCGCTCCAAAAGGTATTTTCAACTTCTTTTTACATTCTAAGCAAAGAAGCGAGGAAAGCATTGCCGTGCGACCCCCCTCGTTAAAATCGCTACCTGATTGCCTAATCCTAACCTCACCCCCACACCTAACCCTAAACGGCACTAGGCTACTACAAAATAAATGTAACTATAATCTGTTACAGTTACTGAGAAAAAAAAAAAAAAACTGTAATTAAATTACAGTAAGCTACTTGTAAAAATGCTAACGATTACAAAGGGGGTTACATCTGAATATTTTCACATACATAGTTTACGGATTTTATTTCTTTACCAAATTGCATTGACTGCTCTAAAATATTATAGGCTACACTAATGTTTCAGGAATCAGTGTTTGGCTAGTTACTCAGAAAATGTCATTTATTACTCATTAGGCCTAGTTACTCCTTTCAAAAGTAATATTATTACATTTCTTATTACTTTATAGCAACAGTAATTAGTTACACTACTAGTTACATTAGCCTACTTTTCCTTCGCACCCCACAAAAGTTATAATTGCATATCTTTCTTCTCAAATGTTACAAACAATATATTACTGCCTCATAATTTAACCAAATTCCACTGGATCACAGACAGTAGATTACAAACGCTCAATGGTGATTGATAGTGACATTTAAGTAAAAGTGTTGTATTGTTCTCAATAATTGTGTAGCTTGAAGCTAATTGTAGTTACACTTCGGTGTTCAGATCATCTTTTCTCCTAACAAAGCTTTTCTATATTCCAAGCTTGCCTGCTGCACTGGTGACTTCATGTGCCTCTGCAATCATGAAAATTGTGAAAATAAATCTAGGAATTATTGGATTGTTAGATTTCAAATCTTAGGGGTTGAGGCATCAAAAGTAACTAAGTAACGAGCTGTTTTATAACTGTAATTTATTCACTGTAATTAACTGTAATTACTGAAATCTAGTAATTAGTAATTAGTTATACTACAATCCCCTGCAAAAATTAATATTACTGTATCTAGTTACTAATATCCAGTTACTGTCAAACAGTAAACTCAGGACACAGAATAGGACACACGCTTATTCGATAACAGTTTTATTTTCCTATTTGGGTTTATGTATATGCTTTTTAGTTGAAATTGGTAGAAATTTAGAAAAGTAATCAAAAAGTAATCAAATGTAATCAGTTACATTACTTTAATAAAGTAATTGAAATAGCTATACTACTTTGTACGTTTTAAATAGGGTAATCTGTAATCTGTTACTGTTTTCCAAAGTAACCTTCCCAACACTGGCATACTGTATATTAGCTGAATCACTTTCAGTCTCTTCTACTTTAAGTGTGCACGAGTGCAAGCATAAGCAGTAAGTTGCTGGCAATGGTTCACTTAACTGGCACCTGTGTCACTAATAACAAGCCCCTTTAATATTAGAATAAAATAATTTTTAATGAAAAAACAATGAGTTTTATTAACTTGGATGACAGAATATATGTGCTGCTTGCACATAGTATGTATATATTGACCAGAATAATATTAAAAGCATAGTCTACTCGAAAAGGCTTTTCAAACCTGTTTCTCTGCGAAATACAAAAAAAAAAGAAATTTTAAAGAATGTTGGGAAACAAACAGAATATCCATTTTTGGCAATAGGATAATACACTGTAAAAAGTGAAAACTGAAAAAAATTGAAGAAACCCGTTGCCTTAAAATTATTAAGTACATAATAATAATAAAAAAAAAAGTTAAGTGAACTTTTCCATTCATTTGACTTATTTTTTTAAATGATTATTTACTTAATAATTTTAAGGCAAAGGGTTTCCTCAATTTTTTTAAGTTAAGTCAACTTTTATTTTTTACAGTGTACTAAATAAAGTCCATGAAGGGTACTTGAATTTGTGGAGTCTCTAAGAAAATTAATTGAGAACACAAGCTTTTCAGAGGTTTCTGCAATTTATTTTCCATTCCTCTAAACTGAACAGAAGGTACAGTTTTGAAAATCAAAAATAACACCTTTCACTTTCAAAGCAGTTCAGCTTCACACAGTTGGCAATTACAATGGTAACAAGAGTGTCTGCGTGTCATTATCTTGACACTCACAAACACACACCCATGCAAACGCTCTCACTCGCGCTCTCTCACAAACACACACATACACACAGAAGGGAATGTAGTAGGAGAGACAGTGGAATGCAGGACAGATTTCACACACTCTCCTTCTGACCTCTCCTCCCCAAAAATGAACAGAAATACAAAAATAAACACCCTTAAAAAATTACAACTCATTTACAAACACCAAAGAAGGAAAAGAATAAAAACACAACAACAGGAAAAACAACAATATATCTGTCAAAGTTCTCCATGTTAAAAACAGGTTGCTTGGTTCAGTTTTGCATCCAGTAGAAGGTTACACTGTGTGTGTTTGTGATGGGACCTAATGCTCAGTAAAGTGCATTTGATGCATCAGCAGACAGGAAGAGAGAGAAATGAATTTGGGTGCTAATGTGGCTCTGGGCCTTCCTAACACTGACAGATATGATCGAGCTACATGAACTTTACAACCTCCGCCGTAAACATCACACCTAAAAGACATTTAACATTGAAATAACATTTTGTTTCAGTTTATGCAAATGTAAATACATTCATAAATTACATGTGGGGTTAGGAGAATCAAGCTGAGAAACTAGAGAAGTCTGAAACCGATGAGCGCAACTCCTCATGTGAATAAACACGACCGTAGCCAAAAAACGGAACTTAAATGACGTTTCCATGCATGGGTATTTCCCCCTGAAAGTAGAGGCTGAGAGATGGAGTCTCACACGTATGTCGTACACATTCCACCGTCGTAAACTGGAATCCTCTCGCTTTCATGAATTCCTGATTGACTCCAGTTCCCATGGTTACGCTGCAGTTCTTAGGCCTATGTGTACTGGCCTTTAGAAGACCACACCCATCTGACCGAGAAAAACAGAAGCGGTACAAACCAGAGAAACACAAATGAAGTGGTAGAAAGAAAGAGCGCTCCGCTCGCGACACATGCAGAAGTGTGTCTCAGAGCGACGCAAGACGTTTATTTTTCATTTTTTTCATGTTTGTCTGTTTTGATTTCCCACCCCTCAATAATTCACTTGGATATCATGCAATAGAGACGTGCAAAAAGATAACACCTAAATCCACAAAACACACTTTCGTAAATGGCTGTGTTATGAATGCGTATAACATGTGTATGCCTACTCCATGCCGACCTACAAAGACAATATGACTTAAAAGCAGTGCGGAAGCCACAGGTCAAACGAATGCACAGGATGCCTCTACTGAGTGTATTAAAACCATATGGATGCATAAAACAATTCTTCTCTTAGTCTATGCAGCTATGGGGTCAAAACAATGCTAACATTGCGCTATGTCTTTTTTTCCCTTCGCTGATTATCTTTTCATTGGAACTAAAAGATATTGATTGATTGGCACTTGTTCAATGCTTCTAAATAAGTTATCGATATCTAATGTTTCATCACACACCTACATGTCGAGAAGCTGTGAAGGTCTAGTTTGGCACAGGTTGACTATTATTACTGCGTCTATGTAATTAATATTGATACACCTCGTTTATACCCCTGTCGAAAAACGAGCACAATCCTAATCAACAGACCAGACGTTTTTTTTTTTTCCTCAACTAAAATATTTCTGTATATTTCACTTATCAAATAGCAGCATTTTTTAATTTTTTTAAACTTACGGTATTACAAAAAAGTACATGTAAACCTATTCATTCAAAATTTGTAGTAAATCCAAAGGCTCATACAACAGACATAACAAAACACAAAACTTGACAACATGCTACAATATTGCTTCCAATAGTTCTTTACATTTTAAGTCGATCTAAAATTATCAATGACGTAGATATGGACACCAGCACTCCAAAGAGAGCAACTCTAATGCACAAACAA
Organism: Poropuntius huangchuchieni; assembly: GCA_004124795.1. Taxonomy (NCBI): domain Eukaryota; kingdom Metazoa; phylum Chordata; class Actinopteri; order Cypriniformes; family Cyprinidae; genus Poropuntius; species Poropuntius huangchuchieni. The sequence continues at coordinate 6,199 of SCHK01272231.1, forward strand.
ATCGCAAAGCTAATCTTAACCAGGCTTGATTGGCACTTTCATCATCCACACGAGTATAACGGATAATCACACACTGAAACCAACAGCGCAAGACTGCATTTAGACCACAAACTAGAGGAACTACACCAAAATACACAAAGAACATGAGACGCGACGGATTCCACAGTTTCATTTTTAAAAAAAACGAAGGAAAAATGCAGAAATGATCTTCGATAGTTCTCAGAGAGAGGAGAGAGAACACAGAGCACAAACGACAGTGACGTCATCGTTTGAGTTTGAGGTGGCTTTCACGTCCATCTCCCGTAGGTTATTGTTTTTTTTTTTGTTTGTTAGTTTTTTTTTCTTACCCAGAGTTCTTGGGTTTACAAACCTCTACGTTCTCTCAGAGCACAGATTCCCTGTTCTAGCTCGTTTAAGGTAGAATACTGAATCAATCAGGCAGAGAGCACGAGAATCTGATCACATGTATTAATGTTAGACTATGTGGCGTATTAATCCAGAGGTACGGTGTTCACGACAGGGCAGAATATCCATCGGCCCCTGCGGAGACACACATCCCCTGCAATAAACACACACAACACATCCGTGGCGACCGGCAGCCTGGAGGGGAAGAAAGCGAAAGTGGAAAGGAGAGACAACAGAAAGCTGGAAAAGACATGAGGGAAGAAAAAGAGGTAGTGCAAAGACAGAGGGACGACACAGAGAGAGTGAGAGACAGAATTAATCCTAATGTCATAAGTGTCAACAAGGTGTTTTTCTCCAAATATAAATGACATCTCCTTTTCTGTAATCACATTACCCTCATATTGCTGCACCAAGTGCTTGTGCTTCTGAAATCAGGTACACAGTTTGATCTCCAAACAGTATTGAACAATAATTTATACTCGGAGAACCTGATGTCTCACGGCTGGTACTGAAACATAGTAAATAGTTTGGGAGTACATTAAGCGTATGGCATGTTAAATGGTATGTTGAACGGTATTTAAACAGCAATCATGAGAGATGTGGAAATGTTAATATTCCTCACAATTATGTAATGGATATAAATAGGTTACTCTCTCGCCCTCTCTCTCTCTCTCTCTCTCTCTCTCTCCGTCTCTCTCTCTCTTCCCTCCTTTTTCTACGTTTCCGCTTCCCCTCTAGCGAGTAGATTAGAGGGCTGGTAGTTGGAGGGAGATGATGAATGTCTTTTAGAGTGTGTATGTAGGTCAGCAGTAGATTGGGCTGTGCAGTGTTGTTATATATAGAAGTCCAGGGTTCAAATGGAGATCTGCTAATTAATGACAGGCCTGGGCGCCGGGGGGGGTGGGGTGGGGGGATCGGACCCTCGGCGACCTCTGGTCTTGCGAAAGAGCAAGGTAAACTACAGGTAGACGTTCCTACAGCGGAGCCTCGCGGTCCGTGTTCTTGTGCTCGCTCGGTTTCATTGCTTTATTCCGTCATGCCGTGTCTCAGTGGACGCGCTCTCGATGGTGTGAAATATGTACAGTACATTCCATAGTTGCGATGGCGTCAGGCCGCTGGATTCACAGTGTGGTTCAGAGACGATCACTCGCCCTGTACGGGAGCTCCTGCTTACTCTCCATGCAAGAGCCAATTGCTGGCAAGACCGAAAATGCTGTTAGCAGCAAATGTTTTGATGCAGTGTACAACTGTGGAATTAACTAATGAGTAACTATCACCAGCAGTCTGTGCAACTGATGACCTGTTGATCAGTGGAAAAGGTGGAGGGCTCGTGAAACTCTCCGGCAATGCTTTAGAACGTTGGGCAAACGGAGCTGTGCGTCTGACGCTACGGCCTGCAGTTTGGTTTCTCAAAGGAAGCAGAATTATGATCAGTTAGCCTGCCTCGCAGCGATGCCGCTTTACTGAAGAAGGCTGAAGGTCGACAGTCGTTACAGTAGCATCCTCCGGCCTTCGAATGAGTTCAGACAGGTTACAAAAGCTGTGTCGTTTTAGTCTCTCGTTCACTACCTCAACCGCACCTCTGCTGCCAGTCTGACGCAAACAGGGATTAACTGCGACGTGAACGAGGTGGCATCTGTAATGCACCCAAGACTTTGCTGCACTGCATACAAACTGGAAATCTTTCTCCTTCTTCACAAACATGAGGTATGACAACCTGAGCTCCTTTCAAATGAAACAGGCACAGACATTGCCTGGCTCCTCCAATCAGAGGAAGAGGAGGAGTTAAGAGGTACATCTGTCTAAACAGGTCCAATTATTTTTCAAGTTCAGGATTCTAAGGACTTCAATTCCTTGGTAGAGTGTCCAAAGGTTTTCTGTAGTAAGAGTTAAAAGTCAATGAGACAAAACAGACAGCTTTTAAGATCCTACTGTTGTGTCTCTGCTCTGGTGGGATCTTTTGAATATCCACTCGCGCTCAGTCTCATGAGTAAATCGCAAAATGCCCCCAATAATTTATGAGGGCTCAGAGAAACTCTCCCATAAATACTAAAATCAGTAGATATGACAACAAAATCTCTTCAAATGTGTTTTCTTATAGCACCAAAGTGGGATCCTGTGACTAAACTGCACTTGTATGTATATGTATTACATTCCAGTTCTCTAATGCTGAGTATCTGAACTTTGACGTATGATGTCGGTCTCTGTCTGTATGTGGCTGAAGGTTAGTTATCTACTCTCGACAGCATCTCAATTTGATACTCTATTTACATATAAAAAACCCAACAATATCAGGAAGTACTTATACATTCAGGTCAACCTGGAATCACAGGTTTGAGTAAATCTAAAAGAGACTGATTGTGAACTGACTATAATGGAGAATCACAGAGATATTAGTAATGTAATGCAGATTGAAATCTTTCAGCAGGTGTTTGAGATTAAGTCTCAGTTAAAAACAAATAGGGGGGAAACCAAGAGTACCTATGGAAATGGTTCATAGGTATCTTCCTTTTCATTTCAGGCCTACACTACAGTTGCGGAGACTGAATTTACTGATATCAAAAGGGGGACTGCTTCGAACTCCAATCTCCTTGCTCAGGGTGTGGATTAAGTATGAACTAAACTGTGAGGGTTCTGCAATGGAAGCCAAAAATTGAACATAGAATCCAAAAGACCCTGGCTAAGAGAGAGGAAGTGAGGTTTGATCTCCTCCTCCTCTGAGTGCCCCAGGGCACGATACTCGGACCTACACAACGTAACACAACTTTAAAAATACAGCAGAATTTCAGTCACAAAATATCACATTTCTCCCCAAACAGATTATCTCTCCACAGTTCCATCAGATCTTTTTTCATTTGTTTTGTAATCGTTCTTATTTTGTGTTTAAATATTTGGACATGTTTCTCGCTCCAACCCATCCCATTCTCCCTCGATTTCATTCGTTCAGTCACCTCTTCATTCTCTCTGGTTTCTCTTTCACTTTCGTCGTTCCCCTCCCCACTCCTGTCCATCCCTAGCCCACCTTCTGAGGGTTGGTGGCACGGACGCCTTGCTCGTATGTGATTCGCTGGCTGATGAGATACTGGGCGGCCTGCGTTGCTGCTGGCGACCCTGTAATGGTCACCTTGCGATTGCGTGTGCCTGGAATGAACTCTCCCTTTTTGGAGATCTGAATTCGTGCACCTGTCAGCTCCTGATATTCCACGAGTGTCTTGCCGCCTTTTCCCAAGATGGCACCAACCAAGTTCTCTGGAACAGCGATCTCCACCACTTCCTTCCCACCTTCTGCCAGCTTCTCTGTGCCCAGCAGAGATGATGCCACAAGTGGGGATGAGGGATTCAGGTAACCGTTAGACGCTCCTGTGGCGGCTGCTAGTGAGCCCAGTGAGAAGCCCCCTAAGCTAGGTGCGGCAGGGTGACCGCCCCCTCCAGAGGCCTCGCTGGCGTATGTAGCAAGCAGATTGGCGGCAGCTGCAGCCGCTGGATTGGCGCTGGCCGCAACGGCAGCGAGTACCCCAGATGCAGCGGCCGGGTTGAGGCCAAGCCCCAGTGTATTGGTATTGTAGCCATAACTGGCCAGAGTGTTCAGAGCAGATGTAATGGCAAGCAGATCATTTCCAGATAGACTTGACATGGCGGTAGGGAACCCACCCATGCCCGCGAGACCCGCCTGGCCAAGGAGCGTGGAGGCTGTAGCTGCCGCTGCGGCGTTAGGTAACACCTCTGTAGAGTTGGCGAAGGGGGATCCGGTTGGGTTGGAGTTGGCCACGGGGCCTGTGATGTTGGAGTAACTGATATTGAGACAGCTGCTGCTCTGTGGGTCCTCCTGAATCTTCTGAACAATGATCTCCACGGCCTTGCGGTTTTGCTCTGGCTCCCCGCTCACTGTCACGACACGCTCCTGCAGATTGATGCCCTCAGGCTTCTGAGAAAGCTGTACCCAGGCTCCTGACTGCTCCATCACAGCCTTAACTGTTGCCCCACCCTTACCGATGATGAGTCCTGCTGTGCTGTTGGGCACGATCAGTTTAGCCTGTGGAGGAGGGGGAGTGTCACTTTGATTGAGGAACAGAATTACATGCATGAGACTGCACACAGCCCCAAAAATAGATGCTGCAATAAGCTCAAGTGCGTCTATGCTGGTTATGTAGATGTTTGTTTTCTGTCCACACTTATACAGTAAAAAATGGTTGTTATATATTTCAAGAGGGCTGCATTTTCAATATGTAACCCTGTATGCTTGTATATGTTTAAGAGCGTATAATAGTGTGTGTGCGTGTGTGTCTGTGTAAGGTCTCTGGCTCTTAAGTCAGTGCTTATATCAGCCATTTGTTGATCCCCGGTCTTACATTGCAGCTGCTCTCTCTCTCACTCCCTCTCTGTTTCTCATTCTGCAAGGATCAAGCAGGTAAAAATAACCCACTGCTCTCACACTTTGCTGCCCCTCTCAGCCACTCTTTCCCTGGGGAACAACCACCAGCCTGCCCTGCCCTCTGCCTCCTCTGGGCTGGTATATTTGCCTGTCTTCAGTGTTGCTTATCACTGTCAGATAGCTGGCAGTAAGTACGTTGACATGCACTTGATTTCAGTAAGACTAAAGCAATCATTCACCTTTCTAAAATGTCTTGTAAACGCTCATGTACAGAAGTAAACTGTAGCTTGAATATGCAAAACTTAATTATACTCAATACTCAATTATATTTATGTAAATGTGCTGTCATTCTGTAAGCTAACTAATCAAAATATTACAGATATTTTGAACTAAGCTGTGGTATAGGGGAATAAATAATTTGCATGTTTAATTCTTAAACTGCAAAGTCTAATATGATTAACTCTACAGCATACATTTAATAACTAAAATCTGTTTGGATTTGGTGTGGCAGATCAACCTCACAAACTAACCTGTTTAACACGGTCAGGGTTAACAGTAGTCTGTGGCTGGAGAATGCTGACTGGTTCGGTCTTCTGACTGCTCTGAGGCATCTCACGAACTTTTTCAGCGATGAAGTTATGGACTCCATTCAGAGCTTCCACCGTACCTTGAATCAAACAAACACGCTCTGTCGTACCTGACCAAACAAACACACACAAAAGAAAAAACAATGTTAGCATAAACAGTTTGCAATGCAAAATTAAAAAATTTTAAATATGTAAACACATAAAATTAAACTATGTATAATGTATCAACATATACTGTATGCTTATTATACTACCTACAAACAAAGTTTGGGGTCTGTATGATTTTCCAATTGTTTTTGAAAGAAGTCTCTTATGCTCACCAAGGCTGCATTTATTTAATGAAAAAAATAGAGTAAAATTAGTAGTTTTGTAAAGAGGAGACTTTTCAGGAGCCTTTACTGCAGTCTTCAGTGTCACATGATCCTTCAAAAATCAT
>SCHK01272231.1:12090-27362 GCA_004124795.1 Poropuntius huangchuchieni
AGCTACTTTGGTGAGCATTTCTTCTTATTATCAATTACATTTCTGAATATGGCAGACAGTTCTATACAAAACAACTTCAAGCTGTATTTGAGATGTACATTTGATCATTTCAAGAATTTCCTGGAAGCTGAACCCATGACCTTGGAGCTGTAAGTGCCATGCTCTATTGTTTGAGCTATATATTTAAGGTCATGGGAACTATAGGAAGCTATTTCTCCTTTTTCTATAAATCTATCTATCAGAAAGAATGAAAAGGGCTGTTGTAACACAGGGGGAAAAAATTATGTAATTCATTCTGAATGCATAGAATTCTGAACCTGTCCTCTCTATCCACATCCCTCCCATGGGACACGCCAAATAAATGTCCAGGACGCACGCACACACACACACACACACACACACACACACACTATCTACTAATCTTTGGCATATCACTGTCCTGAAGTGCTTGACCTGTCTGGTATACTGCTGTAACTGTGAGAAACCAAAGAACTCACGCTTGGCTGGATCTGTTTTACCATGACCAGCAAAGTTCACAATGAATTATTGTTACACAGTCTTCTGCGTATTATGTCAACCTGAATTCAAGTTAGGATTTGTTTAGTCTTGTGGTGGAAAGTATCATTCGATGTCCTAAATATATTGTCATGATCATCTTCCATTTCATTTGGAGGGAGAGAGCAGTGGGAAGCGAAGGCATGTAGGTTGTTGGTAGTGTGTGTTTGTTTCCGGGCAACAGTGCAGAGATATAGCTGCACGTGTGTGTTTGCTCCAGCACACCAGCACAGTGTTTGTTTCTCGGATGTGATATTTTTTTTATTTTTTTTGTTCCCACTAGATTGAGTATCACACAGTTCTCCCCCAGTTTCAACATTTGCTCTTCAAGATGTCAAAGGCTTACGAATAAAACATGCTCCAATAAAGTACGCAGAATAGTGTGTGTGTGTGTGTGTGCTGTGTTAATTTCAGTCCTTCTCTTGTTCAGGAGGTGTGTTTCGTGGTAAAAGTCTGCAGTTAAATGAGTTTTAGGAAAAGACTGAATTGTAATTTACATGTGAGACAGGCTTCAGTGTGTGTGGTAAAACACACACTGGCTGGAGTAAAAGCGCTCAGCTGTAGGTGAATTCTTTTTATAGCTCTCTTGCGAGCCAGTGAGAGTTTAAATGTTTCCCTTTCAATGTCTCATAAGATAAATGAGGTCTGGAAGAGAAGCTGCTATTATATCAGAGACCAGAATGATTGAGGATGTGCTGGTGTTTGTGCCAAAGCAGCACTGCTTATTGTACTAAGGGTTTGGCAAAATTCAGAATCAAAGAATTATCTTCCTTTTTAAATTTATGAGTTGGAATTTGAATGTAATCAAATTGGTCACAGTTTAATTTGAATTTAAATTGAAATAACAGGAAGAGGGATTTATTAATTATTTTTATTTAAGAAGTTCCTCGCAGGTAAAAGAAATCATCTTTCAAACTTCATAGCTAAAATGAATTGTAACAAATTAAAAAAATAAATAATTAAAAATTCAGATCAAAAGAAAAAACTTTGTTAAGTCAGCATGCAAACTTTGCTTTTTATGTCAGAGTTATAAGAGTTATATTAGTTGTATGGATTTTCTTGTAAAGACGTTGAATTAAAATAAATTAAAATTGCGATTTGCAGCCTCATTTCAAATTTAGGATTAATTTCAAATTCAGGAATTCAAATGGAACTTGAAGGTATTCTCACTTGTGAATAGTGCACAACCCTGGTTGTACTATATATTACTTTGTGTGCTACTATGACGTTGTGCTCTTATGATAAACACAATGAAAATAAATGTTCAGTTTCACTGACATCTGTCAAATATTTTAAAAATAGTGGAATGATGAAAGGTGAATTTGCAGGACAGTAAAACTGCACAAGCAAATAGTAAGACGAGCGAGAATGTGTGTTTGTGTGTGTTAGTAGGGTAAGTAAGGGTGAAAGGAAGAACAGGTGGTCTCAGGATAGTTTTAGTTGTAACGGGTGTGTTTAATGAATGAAAACATAGCTATTCACAGACAAATTATGCTCACAATATTCAGCTGTACGCTTCACAGCTGCGACACACACACACACTTTCTCTCTCTTTCTCACATATTTTCTCTCCCTATGGGCACATTTTCCACTGTCATTCTCTGCCGATTTTATTTTTCACGCTACAACATAAAGCAGCTTCTTAATGGCACATGGTGAAAAAGATACTATAGTCAATGACACAAACAGGCCAACATCTGTAAACGGCCTCATTCACATTAATCTACCACGGTGTAGCTCTGAGGCCTCTGTCAGACCTTCTGCATAATATTCAGAAAACGTACAAGCTTGTTATTTTCTAGTATTCTAGATTTTCAGATTGCAAAAATCTACTGGTGTTAAAAAAAGTTCATCAGTGGGATTGAAGATTGCATAAAAAAATGCAGATGTAAAACTCTTATCCTTCATTCCAAAAAATAAAGACTCCAGTTATGACCAAAAATATTGTTACAGATTGAACCTCAATCATTTATCTCTAAAAATCCAGTGTAAAATTGTTACAGATACTTTGAATGATCTTTATTTTCAAGAGTGTTTAGTGTGAAAGAGATTTATGCATGGCACCATTAACTCCGCCATCTGTTGCACAGTAAATAAAATGATTTAACTGTGAGGATTCATAACACAGATCTAATTACATAAATTATAAATAGATGAGGTAAAGTGAACTGTTTCAATTAAAACAAACAAAAAACAATACGTTCTAAGCTCTGAAGTAATAATAATAATAATGTTCATCATTATTTATGCAAGACAGAAGATTTGATTCATACCTGGGTAGAAGTCTTTAGATTTGGACAGTTTGATGGTGGCTCCAGTCTCTTTCTGAAGCTGGACGATGGTTTGCCCCCCTTTACCGATGATTGAACCAGCAGCATAGCTGGGAATCAACACCTTCAGGAAATATTCTCCCTCCTCTGCATATGCACACACACAAAAAACACAAAGTTAGAGATAAAAGCATCTCAGTTCTATTTTTTTTTTTTACAAATAAGACATGTGTCATAAGGTCTATTTCCATTGGAAGAATGTAAACATTCACTACATATATTCACTGTATACAACAGATAATAATTATACAGCAATTTTACAGTCCTGTTCCACATGTACATACAATACTTGTTATAGTGATTACAATAACTGGGTAATAACTATGTACTAACCCTGAACCTACTCCTAATCCTAATCTTAACCTATGTAGTTACCTTATATTACCCATTCATTTCTTAGGTAAGTACATTGTACGTACATGTAAGTACACATACTGTAAAAAATAAAAGGACCACCATAATATTGTTTAAACATAATTGAATATTCTTTTTTGGTTTTATGCAATCTGTAGTCATGTTTAATTCAGAGGATTTTCTGGATATGTTACACATTTCTGTAAAACTGTAGTAAGATTATGTAACAGTTTGCAAACCTAAAGCCAACCAGAGGCCACACGAGTCCACCATCATTAACTCACTACGGCTCATCCTTTCAAACAATATACAAACTAATCATGAAAAGTACCGTCTGGTTCTTTTGTTCACTTTCTTGCCTTTTTCATTTCTCTATATTTCTTTCTTCACTTTTTCCTCGCTCTCTTTCTCTCCCTGATGAGTTCCTACTGATTCTGCCTCTGTCCCACTTTTTCCCCATGCAGAGATAAAGTGACCTGCTTTGGGTTGGTAGAGGTCTAAATTTAACCAAACTATCTCTGTGTTTTGTGTCCTTCACTATCTTCTTCACCATCTCTCTCTCACATACACACAAATGGTCAGCCAGCTGACAATCGGCTCAGATGCTCAGCATGGAGGTTCAGTGTCACAGTCAGAAGTTGAGGTTTAAGTGAGAGTGTGTGGCGGGTGGTGTGTAGGCAGTCTGTAGCACTGCACTATACTGAGGCCGTGGGCTTGTGGGTAATTGCCTGGAAGGCTGTTCAGGCAGGAGCATATGGATGCTAAATCCTCAGATTTGTCCTGAAGAACCCAGCCAACAGCGCATAAGTCACTCAGAGGTTCCCGGGGGGACGAGGCTTCCCTCTCCAACCACAATATTACACATCCTAAACACAACATATGGCCCAGAGTCCATTGCTAAAGCAAGGAAAGAACCAGAAGGTGATTACAACACCTCAAAAAGAGAGTCATCAAACTCCCTCAGCACTAAACATGTAAATACATTCCATCATGACATTATACCGTCAAGTCATGTTGAACATCCCGACGTACCCCCCTAAAAGTTACTGGTGGCATAGCTAAAACTAATCAATAACTGTTTCAATTTGATTTGCAGCTAAGATGGCATTTCTTATTTTCAGTACACTAGTGTATTATATGACAAAATGGAAGAAGGTACAAAAGTACATTGTGTTTGTGTACTATATCAGTGTCTTTCAGTGACTGTAGTAAATCCGAGAGATAAGATGGGTTTCGCAGACTCAAATGCCCCCAATCTCCAGCAGCTGACCCTTTACCACTGCAGAGAGGAGGAGAGAGAGTCAGAGATACAAGGAGAGGGAGAGACTGCAGGATAAGCGTAAATACGCTAATAATAAATAAAAAACATGCAAAGGATGAGAAATGTATAGAAGGAGAAGCTGGGATGAGAACAATTTGTTAAGAAGGAAGAAAGGAATATTCGACCGAAAGGAAAAGACCGTTCCAGAGAGTGGTAGAGGAAAACAGCGACTAGGAGGGGAGAGGACAGATGAGGAGAAGAGGAGAGGGGAGGGGAAGCAGGGAGAAGGTGAAAATATTATGGTCTCTAAGCAACTCTGATTGACTCTCCTGTGGGAACATTTGATACACTCTAAATAACACCAAAGACCACTACATGCCGTATACGTCACCGCTTTCACCTGTACACTAATACTGGCGTGAATCATTCAGTAGTGAGCGACGTGTGTAGTTCCTCCAGAAATGCAGCACACAGACTCTCACAATCGGAAGGCCAGTCCGGTCAATACGTGATCAATCGTCCTATCCAGACAATCCCATTAATACCAGAAAATCGGGGAAATCCAGAGAAACATAATTGTCAGCCCAGGCATATACAATCAAGCCAAGAGTGGGAGGGCCAGTTACTAGATGGCACCAGGATCAAAGCGAACATTAGCTTCAGTTGTAATACATTATCTAGTCTAACAGGAACACAAAAAACAGGGGAGAAAGAGGAAGAAAAAAAAGAAGGAAAGAAAGAAGCAAGCTCACACGCAGTATAACTCTCTTAAGCGCAGCTGAATGTGCAATGCACAGTTAGAAAGATACCCGAGCGGAATTTAAATTGAAAAGACAATTCGAGAAAAACACAGAGCGACCCAATCACTCACGTTTCCATACGTTCCTATAGTGAAACTGTGGAAAAAGGAGAATAAAAACTGTATTCCCATCTCTGTTATACAGATCTAAAAGCTGTTATCTGCTGCATTGCTATTCTTTTGTTCATCCCTCTCTTTTCTCTCTCCCTGACTGACTGGCTTTGCTCTGTGCTCAGTCACTCTGGAGAAAATCATTTGTTAAATGAATATGTGCAAATGTCAGAGGGTGAGAGATTTATTATTCTCTGCACTGGGACTGACCTCAGGGTTTCTCGATAAAACACGCGCAGTGTACGACAAATACTTCATCTTGTGACGACGTCATCCACAAACGCTCACACAAGGACACAAGCTCCCTTCGTAGGGCCCTGGAGAGGGGCTAGTGAATACAACTGATATCTGGACGGAGCCTTGCAGAGCAGTTCAATCTGTACCTGTCCTCTGCAGCGCTCCAGGTGCGCAGTGGGATATGCATTACATCATTGCCTCACCCGACTCAATGCTCCCTGCCACACACACACACACACACACACACATGACTGACAGGTAATGATAGGATTCTAGTCCACGATGCTCGCTGCAGCCGAGCAAACACACACACACACACACACAGCTGGGCAGATCCCGATCTTATCAATGACCGGTCTGTTAAAGGGGAGGGTGCGAGTGTGAATGGAATGAATGCAGACACTGTTAGAGGGACCGTTTAATGAGGGCAGTTTGCAGTGAACGGAGGAAGAGGACAGGACGCAGTGGACACACGCTCAGGAATCCATGATGGAGGTTTTTGAAGAGCGCAGCCGGAGGGGAGATAAGAAAAGAGTGAGCGAGTTTAGAAGAACGGAAAAGAAAGCGAAAGGGCAATTAGGGCTCTTGCGATCACTGAAGTACGTCGCACCAGTGCACCACAGCGTCGCAGGAAAGCGAACCTCCGGCACCCGTTTTTACAGAGCAGCGGCGTGGGGACCGTTTGACCTTGGCCGATGAGGAACGAAAACTTCACTCTCTCCATTGCGGCCGCCTCACAATTGTTTCCAAGACGACTCGGAGGTGATATTCCGAAGGCGCAAAGATCCAACGGGAAGGTCGGCTGCCGTTTACCTGTTGTTAAAAGGAGAACCTAGGGCACATTCTCATGCAGCAGTGATTTGAGAATGGCGAGCGCTTTGGGAGCGCTCCTCACCCGTGCGCTCCTGCTTGCGGCGATGATGTAAGGAAAGCTGGTGTAACAGGTTTTCAGCAGTGAGTGTCTGAGTAAATAATACAATCTGTTGCTGCTGTTTGCCAGTAAGCCATACTTACACAGCCGCTAACGCAGTCAGACGGTTATGGGCTCGAACCTATGATTACACACAGCACATAGAGTGTGAACAGAGTGTCATGCAAACACACAGAGGGAGTGGGTCAAGAGGGATTGTATTGTTAAAACCCCCCACCCCCATGCCACACACACACACACACACACACACACACTCTGCATGTGAAAAGGAGGGCCTGTCCTAGGCACACTGCAAGGACAAGCAAGCCTCTCCTTCTCACAGAATGAATGAAGAGACGCCAACGGAGGACGGGAAAAGAAAGGGCGAAAGAAGGAAAGACGCAAAAGCAAAACGGTCAACTCGTCCGCACGCGCATTCAACAAGTCAACAAAAGGGGACAGAATCTCTTACCCATTCTGCTGTAGCGTGCTGGAGGTGGGGTTCAGATAGCCATGGACGCCGAGAGGCTGGACCGGTGAGCGATGCCCGACTGCAGGCTGATCATAGGAGCTCTGCCGCCGTCAAGGAATGTGGCCAGTCAACCTTTTTCCCCAGGTTCGTATCCGAGAGGGGGACAACGTCAGCGCATCCTCCCCTCCATACCCGCAGTCAGCCCCCGTCTCTCTCTCTTGCTCTCTCTCCCTCAATTTCCCTCTCTCTCTCTTTCTCTGATTGTGTGTGATGGCAATGCAATTGCCGTGTGCCGTGTGTGAGTGTGTGTGTGTGCGCGTGTGTGTGTGTATGTGTGTGAGTGAGTGTTTGAAGCGGAGAGGCTTGGTATTGTTCAGGCAGAGGCGGACTGACGGGGGGAATCTTCCTACTGCATCACCCTCTGCTTTCCTTCTCATCCATATTCAGCGAGAGCTCCAGCCCTGTGCTGCATTCTACAGAGAGGCACCTAGCGTGTCCAATCACCCCGCACCCCTCCCCAGCGTCACACACACACACACGCTCGCACATACACACCAAGGCTTTCTTTCTCGTCGCCCCCCCCTCGCCACTTTGACGCAGCACTATAAAAGACGTAGCGCCTCGCTCACGTTTGGGTGAAATATGAAAAGGTAGGATGGAGGGAGGCTGCGGAGGGAGAGAAAGACAAAACGAAAGAGAATAAGTGAAAGAAAGTGCAAGGGAGTGACCTTGCGTGAACGGAGAGGAGGTATAGAGCGAAAGCGGGGAGGCGGTGGGCTCCTTGGACGGCCATGTTGGAAACACAGCGAGAGAGAGATTTTTGAAAATGGCAGAAAGGATCTGCCGCAGAGCGCCAAGGGGCCGGCCAACTAAATTACTGCCTATAAATCCAAAGACGCTATACCCAACCAGCATGTGCGGGCGCGGGCGTACGTGGCAGGGGGAGGGCTATGAGCTTGGTCCCAGGGTCATACTTCATTTGCATAGTAGCTTTTTTCAGCTGAGCTTGATAAATTCTCTACATATCCATACTAGGTATATCGACGCGCTCTGCTGGGTGTCTCGGATGCAGCATGCAGAAGTATGGATGCTTCTGTTCAGGCAAACCGATCACGTTCAACACATCCACTGGACATTCTAGAATACATGAGCCTCTCTTTCTCTCTATCTAGCCCCTCCTTTCTCCACCACCTGCCCAATTCACAGTCAACTCACGTCACCACACACTGCAAGGGCACCTGTGTCCTTCTCTTGCTCGCTTTCGCTCTCTCTCGCTTGCACCTTTTGATCTAATACGGAACCACACAAAAAACACCAACATAAATAGCTCTGCCAAAACCTCCATTAGCAACATTAACATGCCATTTCAATTGCGACTGGTAAGAGGCCACACACACACGCGCACACACACACACACACACACACACACACACGCTAAGTAACTAACTGTGTGCGCACTGGTGAAATTAGCATCAGCAATCAATGACTGTTTACAAAAGGGACGGCATAAAGAGGATCTCCATCACTGACCGTCCTCTTCGTCGCTCGCTTCAGGTCAAAGGTCATGCAAGGGGGAAGGGTTCATTCAATGATACGATTATGTCTTAATTAACAAAGCTAGATAGGTGAACAGAATGAATGATGGTCTGAGCTGCTAATGAACAAAGAAATAAATAACTTGCTGACTAAATAAAAGACTAATCTCAAAACTGTGCTCAATGAGATGCTTTGATAAAAGCTGTCATACACACTAGTAAAAATGCTCATCACTATAACAGTCTCTTTCTTTCCCTTCATTTAAATTGTTGCAATCTTTTTTGTAATTTCTACTCGATTTCAAAATCAAATATGAGTTTCCAAAGCTTGATTTTCTGCATCAGTAGTGGTTAAATTCAAAGTAGTGTAATAATGCAGTGAATGTATCACTGCAGGTTGTAAGCTCTGCATTGATTTGATTTGATTTCACTGATTTAAGTGAGCAATTAATCTATTTTTATTTTTACAGTGCATAATAGGACTTCAGCTAGCTGGTCTTAGGTTTATTAATATTTACTAATAATAAACTAAAAAGCTAATATACTATACAGTCTTTACAGGATTTGTATGATTTTTTTTTTATTATACAACTATTTAGCATAATAGGCCTACTACTGCTGCTACATGTACCACTATGTTAACAAAAACTTTAATTGTAGCTACCAATTAATTTATACAAAGCAAACTGCAGTGTCAGAATCCAAATATCCATGTAAATTACCTACACAAATAGAGAGTACTAATTAGTAAATCTGCTAAATAAATAACATCGGTTTATAGTTTAATTGTCTGTAAAAGATTTAGAAGTCGAGGCCTCAGCGAATTAAACGCATAAAATTTGCTTAAATACAACCCTAAAAACCACCCCTATATAGACTAACACGTTAGGCTCACCTCATTAGTTCTGAACAATAAAAAAAAACATAAGCTGTGCAGAATCTATCAAACGCGCACGGCAGTGTGTGTCCGGGGTGATAAAACAGTTGCTGGACAGCTGCACCGGGGCTCCGCAGCGGGAACTGCCGCCCCGTGAGCAAACTCACAGAAATGTTTACACACGACGTTACTTTCTTTTCGCTTCTCCTCAATCCCAAAGATCCAAACACTCACGTACACAATCAAAGAAGCGCTCGAGAACGGAACTTTATCACGTGACGTTCCCAGCTATTATTTAAAGAGCAATGACTCAGACCCCCCGTCTGAAGATATAGGCAATGGATCAGAACCTGAACCGGACACAAAATCCTGCCTAGAAACTGACCATACTTTATATACTACGTGCATTTAAAAGACTTAGTATATAAAGAAAATTAACAACGGTTTTGTTGTAAGCACAAAGTGATTTACATTACTAGAAACACCCTTAAGGAAACTTTTTTGTAAATTAAGACGGACCCTAATGCTCTTTTGGATATGTATGAGCTCCACACGACGCTGTAGAAGGGAATTCAATCTTTTGTTTGCACTGGAGTCTGTTACTGCATATGAATAGGGATTAAACTACAGCAGCATGTGCGCTTTCTCCCTTTCATTCATTTTCTGCTCAATTTAGCTTCAGTCCCAGAGGGACGGCCACCACCACACTGCACATCACCCCACCGGGTCATACAGGGTCAGGCTGGACAGATGCGACCCGATTTAATTGTAGTATTAATTGACTGTAACGCTGCTGTAGCATTTAATTTCACAGGTGCTTAAACGGCCACTTTACAAACTAAAAATAAATAAGCAAATAAATCTCTCAAATCCAACCGTCTGAACCCCCGCAGAGTTAAAGAGCAGATATTCAGATAAGCACGCGTAAAACTAGAGTAGGCACGCGACTCGAGCATACTGGAGTCTCGTTTGACACGACTTATTTGGAGCACCAGGCCCGAGCGCTGCCCGATCTTACCTCCGGTGTTGGAGCGCTTGGTGCTGCTCGCCTCAGTCGGTGTTTCCAGGGGTCGTTTTCGGGAATCGGAGAGATCCGTGTCCATGTGTGGCGACTGTGAGAGGTGCTGAGGAGTAACGTTAGAGAAGATCCCGTTCTGCTGAACTGCCCCGCCAGCCATCATTTTGTCACCGGCTGGAGTTTACACCGCGTTAGCGCACCGAAAACCGTTAGAAAGCACATAAAAACCGGCCAGCGTCTCCTGCCCGAGCTGTCCGTGTGTTTCTTAGCGCTTTAAATGTCATAAAAAAGCCATGCTGCGAGGTCGCTGAGCGTGTCCGTTTCTGCCTCGCGGTCCACTATTTCCCGTTGGGAGAAGAGGCGCATTAAAGCTCTAAATATAAAAATCCATTCAGTGAAGTCTATTCATTAGCGCGCACCAGACACTTGAGACGTCTGTGTGTTTATTGAGCCCTCAAGCACACGCGCAGCGCCCTCTCCAAAAAGATCCTCGCAACCATTGCCTGACAAACTACGAAAAGATAAACAAACCAAGATTCACTCTCAGAACAAAAAGACAGTTCAAAACAACATTGTTTCGCTGGCCTTTTATCGGTGTCCGCGCAGCGGCGCCGGGGTTTGGGTATATTGTATTGCTGTTGACGGTGTCAGTCCGTTTGTTTTGGAGTGTAAAGGAGAAGATTTTGTTTGAGATGCGAGAGTCTTGGCCAGCGCGCGGCAGCGGCTGCTCGGGTGACAGAGCTCTCGCGCAGCATCCCTGGACCAATTGTGAGCCAGAGCGCCAGAGCTCTCCTGACGTCACGGGCCTCATCCTCCAAAAGAGCTTTTCTACGGCAGCAAGTTTTACACTCACTTGTTTAACAACTTGTTCTTTAACTGAGCTCTCCAATTATACATGTGAACATAACAGCATAATGTTACATAAAGAGGTTATCGAAAAAAAGAGCAACTCGTAGGCGCTACAATTTGGAATAAATTGCATTTTTTTTTCAACACTGCAGATCATTTACGATTACAACAAGACAACAAACGTATGGTCGAAGCGTTCACAATGTTCTGAATTTGCAGTTTCCATTTAATCACTGTAATATTTTTAAGTAACTGATAGTCATCACATGATTTCTGTTTCTTTTATTAATGGAAAATTAATGTAATGCCAGCGTTTTCTAGCACTACAAATGTAGTATTTTTTTAATATAGAAAAGTGCCCCAGAAATAAAAATAACACGTATACAAAACACCAGCTACCCCAAAAAAATTCTAAGATTAAACAGACTGTCCTCACAAATACCACATGGAGTCTTACAATTTAAAGAAAGAAACCTGTATTTCACTGTCACAATTTGAATTTCACAAGTGAAACGCAAAAAGGACAAAACTCATTTAAAAACATTACAATGAGCTTATTAAAAATGGAACTGCTCATCTCTTTAGTCACTGTCCCAAAAGCAATTTGGGGTGTTAATTGCATAATTCATAAATTCTGCATTACATGCAGATTATCCACAGGGTAATATGTTACAAATTTACATAACAGCAAAGGATCACATCAGATTACATGTAAACAACACCACATCCCAAGTAAAATTATGGCTGTATATATGATTAAAAATGTGTTTTCTATAACACACACACACACAAAAAAAAAAAAAAAAAATCATAAACTGACAGTGTAACCTTGTTGGAGTGTGCACAGGCCATTTCACAAATTCAAGGCCGAAAAACACATCACAGATTTTACAATAAAGCTCATAACCATGAAATTAATTTTTATATTAATATTGTTTCTTTTTTGTGTTTTGGGCCAACAACCATATCGCTTTAAAAGCAATATTTTCTTTGGACCTTGTAAACATTTTAAAGGAAAAGTTTACTGACAGTACAACTAACAATCACTGCTGCTTGTAATTAATTACGTACCATTCTCCTTCCCAGACATATAAGGAATTGCAAGTATTACCACATCTGACCAGCCACATACTCAAAGGCAGACCTCTTCCTGTGTCACACAGGACTGCCGGTTTCACGGAGAGCCTCTTGAGCTCCTTGCAGTGTCTCTCTTTTCACACATTTCCAATAACCAGAAATACCATGCTGGGGCTGAACCTAAACAACACACAGGTGCAATCTACAGTAAGTCTACCATTTACTGCACTAAGCCACTTACACACAGTCAAAAAGATTAATAACTACTGTCACAAGATTTGGCTATAAATGCTCCATCATGTGCATTGTTATTGGCATAGACATCAGCATTTATGTCAGATTTGAGTACCAATAATATTTTTAACACTAATGATATTTACTAAATGATTAATAGCATAACATTGTAAATTAACTAAATGAAACTTTGGAAATTAATAATTAATTATAAATTAAAGGGCTAAATGCTTTCTCACCCGGAGTCCACGAAGCACTCTGTCTTTCATCACGCCGAGGAACTCTTTATGGCTCAGACAGTTGTCCCCGTCCAGGTCAAAGATCTTAAAAACTGTGTCCAGAACATTCTCTGAAAGGTCGTGACCTGTCGCTATCTTCACTGCTCTCTTAAACTGAGCTATGGAGCAAAAATTGAGGGAGAGTGCTATGCATTTCAGTTACTCAATCAATACAATTTTGAAGAAATGCACTGAGGACAATCAATTATTCATTATTACAAGTTCATAACTACTGGCATCCAGATTAGTCTTACCCATTCCTATTGGCCTGTTGGCATCATTAATCATTTTGACTGAGAAGGCAAAGTCCTCCAGATGGTTGGTAAAGAGACAGAACGCTTTAAATTCATCAAAGGTGATGCTCTGACAAACATACATATACATAAAAAAAAGTCAGGATCTTTAAAAGGTAAGAATTGAATTATAATACAGCCACAGGATGCTATGAACATGCAATTTCAAATAACATGTATGCTGGTATAGATAACATTTACTTTTAACATTACATTACAATTTAAAATGTACAATATAAATGCAACCAGCCATGCTTTTCAGTTAATATCATTTTAGCCAGGTGATGGTTTTTATCATAAATGGCACTTGGCAAACAGGTCACCAGGCCCCAGAGTCCTCTACATACCAATTGTCCAACTCTAGGTGGACTGTAAATGCCATGTACTCAGTAGTGACATCAGATTGGCCTACTCTACTCTAGAAATATGACTGATGGAGAGCAAATTTTTCATCTTTAAGCTGGAAATCTCTGAAGAGTGGCCACTGGCTTCTTAGCCACTTACTAGTTACACTTAGAATATCTATTCCTCTCAAACAAAGATATAATGACCTACAGTAAGATCAGTCTTTATCCAAGTCGGTTTGTGTTAAACAGCAGAAATGCTAATAATATTCAGGATTATCAGTGTTTAAAAGATGTTACCTGTCCAGTGGGGATCCTCTTTCTCATGTTTTCCCAGTATGCCTCATTGTTCTCTTCATTGGTGTAATGAAGCAGCCATTCAGCAAAGTCCTCCCGCCTCATGGTCTTCATCCCATTAGAAAATCGCAGGAACTCAACTTCTTGCACCTCTGCCTGCAGGTCTTCCATAAACCTACACAAAACCAAAAAATCCTTGCAATACATCTCTCAGTGCTAAACAAAGTTAAAACACAGGATAGTGTTGTCGTTAGAGAGTCAGTTGACTTCGAATAATGTTCACATTCTATAGAATTTTCTTTTAAATTGGAGGTCTAAAGTACATGTTGCTGTATTCATGTCTACATTTAATGTTTAAAAAAAGCTTGATTATGCAATTTTTGTAGTATACATGAAGAAAATTTTAGTTTTATACAGACACTAACATGTTAAAGTAAACACAGGCAGTACTTTACCTGCAGAAATCTTTGTATTGGAGTTTATTCTTGCCATTTTTCCCAAAAAAGAACACCTGTAGTGTAGTGTTGACCTCATCAACACTGTCTGAAAGCTGTAAAGAAAAAATCAAAGCTATTCAGTACAACTACAATACTCTGATATTAAACACAACTAGGCAATTTTAATAAATATTAAAAAATAACATATTCTAAATTTCCAAATAGCATGCAAAGTTGCTGAAGTTACACAACATGTACCCACCTCTGTCCCACCCTGCCTTAGAAGCTCTTTCCTCGGTCGTATTATTTTCTTCAGCTTCAAAAAAATAAATATAAATCAAATTTTAAAAAAGAACAGTTAGCAGACTGCAGGTAAAAGAAGTCACATTTAAAAAACAGACTCTGTTTCACTCTTGTTCTCTTGTGTTTATGCATGTGTGTGTGTTAAGGTACACTCTAAAGAAAATTATGAGCCTATTCCAATAGATTTTTCAGCTTCAGTGAATCTTCTAGAACTTGATCACATGGCTAACTGATACATGTGAATAGCCTTAACATTTAAATCCAGCTCAATTCTAATTAAATTATGCATTTTTCTGATGCTCCTATCATGCACCAATCATGCATCAACCATTCCCACATACCTGTTGCACATCGGTCTCATCTCATGCCAGCATTAACAGAAAAACAAAGCAGACAGACCCTAATGACCACAATACTTACAATCCATAGCGTTTAAAATCCAGTCAAGAGAACTTTCTTGGTTCTGCACATATCTTCATATAATAATACTAGTGCTGTCAAATGATTAATTGTGATTAATCGCATCCAAAATAAAAGTTTTTGTTTACGTAATATATGACTGTGTACTATGTATATTTATTATGTATATAAATAAATGCACACACATACCGTATATATTTTGAAAATATTTACTTGTATATACCTTTATATATTTATATGATTATACTTTATATTATATATAAATATATTTAATATATAAA
>SCHK01272316.1:10591-23725 GCA_004124795.1 Poropuntius huangchuchieni
TAAACATTTCATATTATCAGTGTTGAAAACTGCTTAATATATAATATTTAATACTGCTTAAAATTTTTGAGGAAATAGTGATACATTTTTTTTTTTAGGATTTTTGACAAATAGTTCAGACAAAAGAAGAGTATTTATTTTAAATAAAAATCTTTCATTATAAATTTCTTTTTATCAATTTAATCCATGCTTGCTGAATAAAAGTATATTTGTTTTTGTTTTTTAAATATCTGGAAAACAAGACAAATATTTGATACTCATATCTGTGACTGAAGGGGATTTTTGCAGTGTGATTATACTAAAACTACATTCACTATATTTCTCCAGGAGAAACCCAACATAAAGGATAGTATAATTTACATCAGCTGACCAACATGCTTTTAGTTTAAAAATCATATTAATGTTCAAGTATACTGAAAGGAATGTAGTATTTTAGGTGATATGACCACTTCTTATCATTTATTCACAATTTTTAATCACTTTTGCTTCCTCTGATTCATAGTAAATTGACTGTGCAAAACTAGTATACTAATTGTAAAATAATTCTTGTGAATTCTATTCTATTCTATTATCTAATTCAGCTCAAGCAGAATCCTTTCTGGGTTTTGTGGTGTAACAAAAGTTCTGAGTCATCTCAGTGTTTGACTCAGTGGCTTTTAATAAGTTATAGGCCTGTCCTGCTCAAGGCGAAATCAGCCATGGTGGCCACAAAGCTAAAAAAAAAAGACACAGCGGGGGACATGCCACAAATAATAGATGTTCTCACATAAAACATTTACTCATAATCCAACAATAAATATAATGTGTGGTAAACAAATTATTAAAACGGTCTGCTGACCAATGCCTGAGGTGATTCCACATCACAAAGGAAGTAACACAGAAGTACTGATTTATATCAGTTGATAGATTGATATTCATGCACTCATTTTGATAAACACTGTATTATAGGGACGTTAAGGAATTCAGTAGTCTCTCATAAAACACACACCTTGGAGATCCTGAATCCATTGAAATATTCCAAAAGCTTAAAAGGATAGTCCAGTTCACTCTGGGATAAATGCTCAGCCATGATGATAAACGTCCCTCCTGTAAAAGTCAAGTCCACCATCAGCTTCAACTTATAATGGAACTCAACTGTCAGACCCTCTTGACAACTGACCGTGAAATATCAAAGTAGTCAGTATTAGTTAGTGTTGGAAAATCCAAGAATTCTTGATATTACACTTTAACCACTTATCATGTGCAGTACCTTTTCAAAGAAAAAAAAAATCTTAACGGCATATAGAGAAAATGCTATAAAACGTCTTATGTTTTGTTTTGCATTCTTTGCCTCAACTCTATTAATGCATTAAAAAATATGGACAATTGAGATACACAAAAGCCGAAGTCATCATCAGCCACTTGTCCAGACTAACCCAAAAAGAACATTTTAAGCAATTCTGCATTTTATATTTACATTGCCAGTCTGTATGCATTTTTCCTCTCAAATGAGGTTCATGAGTCTGTGGTTCACACACTTTCACACAGCCGGTCACAGTGAAACAATGCATTGTGTAACCAACCACGAAATCATTCATGTGGTCTTCCCACGAGAACATGTACAGATATGCACGATAATGATGTATTGAGCACTGTGTTGTGAAAATAAGCGATCGCAGATATTTTGTATAAAGCTGCAAGATATCGAGTCTAAAACCTGCTTGCACAACTCTATGCTTCAGCACTGTAGTGTTTATAAGAAAACCAAACTTACCCAACAAAAACTGCCGGTTTGATATGCAATTCTGTTCTAGATAATTCTACTCCAAATTCGACTCAACTCTAACAGTCATCTCAGGCAAAATAAAGCACCGTTCGCGAAATGATTTGCGAAAGAATCACACTGTGCCCATGTTCTATAGCGATGTCCGACTCCTGAACCCAGTTCATGTTTGAACGATTCATGCACGATTGAATCTTTCCGAGCGGCTCCGACTGGGCCATTTGACTGAAAACCAAAATACAGATATGATACATAAGTGCCTATATATCGCTTTACTGGAACGTTTTAGAGCATGTACTTTGACACAACGAATCGCCGATATGTGTAACGAACGACGCTATGACGCGAAAGATTCGCTGGAATTTTGAACCGGTCAGAACGAACTGTTGGAAAGAACCGATTCGCGGAATTGACTCGGACATCCCATCACTGGTACGTACCTCTGTCAGAGAAGCATTAGGGTTTCAGTGACATCTGGCGGCTAATGCCGAACGATTCCAATCACTATGCTGTTAGTGTTTTGTAATTTTTGTTTAATGAACAAGTAATAAAGTCCTTAACTGAAATCATCCTCCAGGAAGAGATTATTTTTAGTGGGAAGACAACACTACAAACATAGCATTAGCAATGGCTATAAAAACCTGAAAATGACCACAGCAAAGCCTGATGTACCCTTTTATATAAAACATAAATAACAACAGACATATTAATTTAAGATACAAAGTTCAAAAAGTACTGCATTAAAAGATATGTGCTACATATGTAACAAACCGGGTGGGCTAAATTACAGACACATTTGTGGATTTTTTTTTTTACTTGCTCATTTCATTTTTGAGAAATTCCTGCACATTTTTGCAGATTATAATTTATAATCTGTTTATTTAGAATTATGCAACAAAACTATCTCCATACTCAATCTGTGATATGAAATTGTAAGTTCATAACTGCAATGATTTGAAACAATGATTGTTTCATTGCCGATTGTGTAAACTAGGGTGCGAGATGCACAGTATTGATAAAACACCTTGAGTAAATAGTTTTCAGCTCGAACACAATTGCATGACATTTCACACTGCTATATCATGCTTGAAAATATATTTAAGTTTGCAAATCCATAAAAATGATCTGGACAAACTATTGCTATTACTCTACGCTATTTTTGCATACGCAGTCCAGTAATTATGCATATGCAGCCCAGTAATTATAACTGGAACATGACAAATACCTCAACCAACCACAAATTTCCTCCCTTATTCCTTCACACAAACTAAATGCTTTACTGTGGAAGTGCAAAATCTTTTAACTAATCCAAAACTCCCAATAGATGTAGTAGTAGAATAACATGATCCATTAAAGTACATTTAGTAATCAAATTAACCTAATTGTTTCTCAACATATTTTACATTTCAGTGTTTACGGTCTCAGCTGCCACTTTTATAGTTCTTTGATTTGAAATAATGCCCTTTGTGAGAAACAAAGCCTATTTTTCCACTTAAGATGACACAACAGAGGGGCAGAGAGGATAACAGTAGTTATTAACCAAATGTATTTATTTCTGCAACAACACGTTCTCGACCTCCTCCCCCCGAGCGCACACGCACACACATCCTCGCAAACTCCATTTAAATACATGACGTGAGAGCCAGCATTACCTCACTGTTTGCTGCACATGCTTTAATAAAATGATACACATATTTACAGAATCCACAATTTTTGAATTTCGCCTCATCCCCCTCCCCTCAGCAAAGACAAAGTATTCTTCCAAACTCGTAGTTCCCCTCTCCAGAAGAAAAACAAAATATAACACTTAAGGGTGGATTTAAAAATTACCCACAATTAAAAATAAATTCAGCAGAACAAAAAAAAAAAAAAAAAGAGGGGAAAAAGAGATGGAAACAGAGAAAGAGCAATGGATCTTTTGGCCAGTACAACACAGCAGTGCATGGAGTTTAATAACAGCGCAGATATGGCAGTAACACTGAAATAGCTCATAAAGTCTATGTACAAGGTCACGATAATGGCGGTCGAGCCTCTCGTGTCGGATTCACTCACAGACGTGAGCACACCTCGTCGTACGAACTGTGAGGAAATGGAAGGGAAAGATGCCTTGGCTTTCGAAAAACCTCCTAAGAGTATGTATTGTGGAAAGGGCAGAGCAGAACATTTTTATCTTTGCGTTTTCTCATACCTGTATCCTTCCTACATCTCTCGACTATTCTGTAGTAAATTAAATGGAAATAAGGCACAATAACTACGCTGACTGTTTCATTAACAGGGGAAGGGAGAGTTCTGTTGAACAATGAGCAGACAAGTTGATCCAATTAAACTACCGTACTGATCTTCCCTTTGCATCCCAACCAGCCGTTCAGATTTACAGAGTTTAAATAAAACAACAGTTTTATGGCGAGAACGCTAACGGATACCCCACCCACAAACATTTCCCATCCCGAATGTTTTACAATCACATTGTGACAAAAATCGCTACACACTAGTGGTGCACACAATACAAAAATTGCTAAGAGCACCCACCCACCCCAGACCCTTTCAACCTTTGGATTGATTGGCTGATGGCAGACAATCAGGCTTTTGGATTGGTTACCATATCCACTCGACATTTACTTTGATTTAAAACGACAACGTTCTCACAGTCGACGATTAAGCATGAGATTTAAATGCTTGAGAAGTGTTTGAGACATGTGTTGTGGTACAATAATTACACACACAACAACAACAAAAAACAAACTTAAATGGAAACAAAAATAATTAAAAGAGACCCCAGTTGCGATTTTTAACCTGTTGTGTACTGAACTCCAGGCATCTGCCCCGCTCTATGTACGTGACCTTTGAGGTCATGAACGGTGAAGTCCCCAAAGAAAATTAAGTGAAGAAAAATGTATGTGTATTCAGTGTTTCCTCCTTCCTCCTCTTTATTCATCTCTTCACATTGTCAGTCCAAGTCTGAACGCGCAAATGTGCAGGATGCTATAAAAGCCTCAGGTGCGCTCCACTTTCCATTGGACTGTAGGGTAAATGACGGAAGGTTTAGGGGTTTAGACTGTAGGACTGACGATTTAGGACTGGTGGTTTATGGTATAGTGTTTGATGGTATAAATTGAGTGTTTAGGTGGCACAGGAAGATTGAGGGGAAGGAGCTGGATTAAGGAGAAGGTATCAAGAACAGACAAGAAGAGTACAGGAAACTCTGACAGGCTATTGGTCTGTTTTGGTACAAGAACAGTCAGAACAGCAGGGGGCTTTCAGACAGATGCGTTTATCTCTGTGGTGGAGCAGTAGTGGGGACACGGTACAATCGAGGTAAAGGGCAGATTCTGAGGGGTTTTCTTGCTGGGGTTTAACTATTCTGGATGGTGGCCTTCTCAGTCCTGGGCTTCAGCTGCTGTGATGTTTCAGCAGATCATTCATGTTTTTGATGATCCTTCATGTCCTCTTCATCTGTGTACTCAGACGGCTCGTCTCCTGGCTTCAACAAACGGCCAACATAGTCATATTTCTCTGAGAGAGAGGAGGAAAAAGTGGAAAAGAATTAATAAAACAATTTTCATTTAAAATTGCAGTTATGTTATTTCTTGTTCATGCATATTGTCTGCATATTTATCTTGTGCACAAACTTTTGGACGGACTCTTATTTGGACATTAAACTTTGGTAGTAACAAGTTAGCATAGACCCAACTTAGCATAGCTTCTGTTGGCTGTAAAACATCATCTTGCTGCACAGACCATCTTTCTCCTTTAGTGTTATTGTTAACTACAACAAATCTAAAACTATTCAAAATCATTTGTTATTTGAAATAAAGCATAAATAAATTAACAAATATTAAATGAAAAAAATGCAGCTTTGGTAACTAAGCTTAATTTTATGTGCTCATTCTTACGAGGTTTAAGTACTTTACTTAAACCTCGTAAGAATGAGCACATAAAATTATTCAAATTTAAATTAAAACTAAAAATAGCTACAAAAAAAATCTAAATATTAATAAAATTCTATTATACAAGTAACACTAACACTTATACAAGCAAAAAAAAATTTTAATTATATATTTTATACTAAATGTTTGACCAATTATTTTTTGAGGGTTCTAATAAGGCGTTCACCATGAATTCACCTCTGGTAGCAACAACGCAAACAAGTAGAGTGGAAAAAAAAGGTGCTTTATCACCAGAGTAACTTATTTGTCAAGCAGAATTAATCTGTTATATTACATGCCTGATTTTCCCCACAGGCGGTGACAGGGAAGTCAAGCTGTTTATCTCACATTTCCGCATCGCACATAGCAACACAAAGAGACATGAGACTGCTCTACACGGAATCAATCTAGATCAGCCAAGTATAAACCTTATTGTATATGGCTATAGAACAAGAGTCACTCTCCCCAACACACATAAACACATGCATAAAGTACACAAGGGGACCACCTCATCTCATCCAAGAATCATTTGTGTGATTCATAAGTGACATTCGTTTTTGAGTGCAGCTACTGAAGACAATGCAATAAAAATAAGTCTTTTCTTGACTTTATTTCATGGTACCAACTACCCAGCCTTTTTATCTTATCTCATTTAACTGAGACCGTCTGACACATCACCACTGAATAATTGTGCAGGAAACGCTGATATATGGCCATAAATTTTTTATAGCTCTCTGATCTAGAGTGAACAGGACAATTAAAGATTACTGTCATTCATCATTAGGGAATTTGCCCAGTAACCCGTTCCTGCATCATCTGTGTGATTACAGCAAATCTACAGATCAGCCCTAACCAGCACAACAGGAACAACATGCAGAGCTTGTGGACCAGGAGGAGGGAAACCTAACTACCTACATAACATGCACAACTTTCCTACCTCCAATTACCCGAAAGGCCAATAAAACCTTTCAGACATGGTGGTTAGATTTTTGGGCAAAAAGTTCTCTTTCTGAATTCACAGTGGAATTGTCCTGCTTACCCATGAACTGCATCTCCCATTCTCGAACGCTTTCCATCTGTACAGCATTCAGGTCTGAAAGATCATCGTACTCGTCTCGTAATGCATCCTTCTCCAGGCAGAATGTTGCCAAACCCCGAGAAGCATCACGTCCCGCAAAGATCCCGTAGGGGCCCTCTGGAACAACAGACATGCTGTGAGCATAAAGGTCAGCAAGACAAATTTAGGAACTTCTGCACATTATGGATACAGTAACCAGAACTGAAAATTCATTAATTATTGTCTGATCTGAATTAAATTTGTGAAATTTAAAATAACATCTATGCATTAAACAAAAATATAATTAAACTTTAACTGAAGTTAAAACCAAGCTAATTGGCCCTCCCAAAATGTAAAAAAAGTGATAAACACTTTGAATAAATATTGTACTGTCTGAAAATAAGTAAAATAAATTATTAAGAATTACTACTAACAATAATTAGTATAAATTAGTATTATTATTTTTACTACTAGCAGTAGTAACAACCCAACTGAAACGCAATCAAAACAAAACTCTGCTTTGAACCTACTAAAAGAAAACAGTTGTAGAGTCAGTGGGTCAGACAATCCCAGACAAGCTGAAACCAAAGCGGAGTGTTGTCTCAAAAACAACCAAACAGCTGAGATGAATGGAGCCGCTCACGCAAACCAGAGGAATGCAGGTAAACATACAGGTACTCCAAAACAGCTGTGAGAGATTCTGCGAACAACACACCGCACCGAGTAAGGAAATGAATGTAACAAAACACTATGGCTACGTCTACATTAATCCAGAAAAAAAAAAACAAATGGCATTTTCATTTTAAAATGCTCTCCGTCCACACTGACGGAACAGACATAATGGCCTGATATTGATATTCAAGCAGCTTTTATAAAAATTCCTTAGAAGAAAATGTTACATTGCATCCTGAGACAGTAGAATGGCACATTTAAGATATGTCAGAGCAACATATTTTCAGTTGAGACAGCTCAAACATGCATTTTAGTCTGGGACTAGCTTTAAGCCTTGTCTTTGAAACCGGGGGAATAAGTTTTCATGTAATTCTCCTTGTAGGATCATTTTATTCATGTAAATCTCTTCATTCGCTGACTGTCCAGGTCGTGCTCACTCACCATTATATGTTTGATCTGAAACGCAACTGCCTTTGTGTTTTTCCGCAGGACAGCAATATGCAAGTAAATTTCCTGTTATCTTAAAAAGGACTGTAATATGAAGGGTGTACAAAGTATCTGTAGCAACAGTGTGAATGTGAATAGCACATAACAGGCACAATACCCGTATAAACATAGATATCTACTGGTACAATATGAGTCACATAACTCAACATGCGATATTGTTTTAAAAGCCCTCCGTTTTTACAGCTCACACTACAGCATAAAAAAAAAAATGGCGTTTTCAAATGTATCTGTTCTTATTGACCAAAATACTGTGTCAGTGAAAACAGGAGGTCAAAATGGAGAGAAAAATATGCATTTTCAAACAAAAATGTATTAGTGTGAACAAAGCCTATACCACACCAACAAGAACCAACTCCAGCTGTGCACAAACCGCTCACACCTTTCCTCCCAAACCTGAAACATGACTGATGAGTACAACAGACTGATGAACTTCGTTCACCTAATCAAAACAAACAATTGAACTGATATGATAAAAGGAGACGATAAGAGGATAGACACGTCTCTGACACTTGCTGCATTCACAGTTTTACTTCATAACTTCTTGAACAGGAACTAGAATCCATGATTCATAAATAATATGACTGCCAAAAGCCTTCCAGATTAGGCCTGATGATGACTAGGCTGCTCTGGCATGTGTAGTTTCTTCTGTTCTCTCTCTTGACAGAGTCTGAGCTTTAGTCATTGTTTATTCAGAACAGAAGGCAATAGAAGGGGCAATCAGAGAGCCATCTTTTGATACTTCTTTTTTTGGTTCATCATCTGATCTCCATGTGCAAAAGCCAGTTAGCTCACACGCACGCACACACTCACTCTTTTGTTCAGCGGTTGAACAATAATAGTCTTAGAAGAAACAAGCAGGTCCAGCCAAACCTTGACCAAAAAGAAAAAGCTGCCCTATGGTCGAGTGATAAGACACCACGTCTGCCTGCAAAGTACAAACCTCTGCTGTAGTCTCATCGGGTAATAAACGAATGCAGCAACAGGTAAATAAAGCTGATCTCATATTCTGTCTGGGTGAAATGGTGCAAGATGCCACACGGGACTACAGGTGTCTAAACGAATGACGCACTGGTCAGAGTCTGGTCTACTGCTGACACCACACCTTGAACGCCCCACACTCCCCCATAAACACCACAGATGGTCAGATAACATCTCTCATATACAAATATAGCTTAGGGAGATGAGAGGCCCAATCAGAGGCTCTAGTTTGCACTGTGAATCAAAACTTGGTATGTAAATGCAATCAACGGCTGTGATGATCCTGGTACAGTTTTATGTGCATTCTTGGTTTCACTTCTGGCCTGGGTCTCCAAATATAGACTCCAGACAGACAAAAGACTGCTGTTCTGGCTTTGAGAGCAAATATTTCAAGTATGCTGCGTAGCAAACAGCTGTTTTGCACAGCCTGTAAACCACTGTTAAAGTACAGGGGAAAGAAACAAGCGTTTCCCTGCAGGGGAGGGAGGAAGGAATGAGGCCCAGTGCTTGATTTCTTAACCAAGGCCACTGCTAAACTTAGCTGACCTAATATTCATCATAGCAAATCAAGCTGTTAGCATTACATGTTTAAAATAAGCATATCGATTACTGCATGGTACAGCTGTACCTGTACAGCACATACCTGATGGGTGTGCCAGCACATGGCTCTCACCCTGTATGTCCACGTCACACATGGCTCTTACTCAAAAATGCACTGACATGACAGGATGAGGCCTGGGAAAGAGTTCACCAATGCAAAACAGAGCGGAAGAAAGGTGACCGCAGTTATGAATGAGACAGAAAGGGCCTGTCAAGAGGCTGGCAAACTCTGATAAGACATCAGACCACTCTGTGCATCATCACAGCAGGGGTTTATGGGAGAAAGAGGCTTTGTGTGACTTTACCCTGAACAGTGTTTACCAGTCTTAGCTTTCCTCTGACCGGTTGCCACAAAAGCTATTCTTTTATGGCAAGCTGTTGTTTCTTAAAACTAAACATTACAAGTAATGATTAAAATTGACTAACTATAGGTTTAGCTTCTTAAAATTACGCATATTTCTTATTATTACTACAGCAAGTACATGTAATGTGTAAAAAGGACAACAAAACAAAGTGCTGTCAGTAATCTAACTGTATACCTTCACTATTTTATTTATAACTACTCCTTAGATGTTAGTACTTCATTATTGATTAGTATCTAATACAATAAGCCACTAGTACTTATTCAACAGATACTAGTCACTGCTGGAATAAATCAGTAGTATCCAGTTTTGACATGTAACTATTCCATTATTACTAGTTCAAAATCTGAAATATTAACTTCAATATGTATTCAGTATGTAACCAGTATGCATTCCAATTGTTGCTGTCACTTCCAGTTTTATTAAAAAAAAAGAAAGAAATACGGCTACTTTATTTTAAAATCTACTTGTTACAGTGTATTCACATAAATAAGTACTGAGTAATATTAATAACCGCATACACTTACTATATGGTTATGGTTTGTGGTTAGTCGCTTGTAATTAAGCATAACGTAGAGTTACTGCTGTAGTGACGTGTAACAGGCAAACTGTGAAATAAAGAGCTACCGAGAATATTAATAAGGTGTTTATTAGTCACTAGTAACTATCCAATAGTTACTAGTACGTATTCCAGTTTTAGTAGACTTTGCTTACTGGATACTAGTACCTTCTCCACTGCTGAAGTTAAAAAACCCCGCTGAATGTGGGTGTGAGCCTGTGCCCTGCGCTCTCCTTACCGCGTCCGTAAAACTTTTTGCCGCTGGTCACGTCGAAGACCTTGGTATTGACTGCCATGAGGATGCGCGGGTTCTGCACGCCGTCGTACTCGCGCAACTGCTGCAGGGTGAAGTCGCGTCTCCTCATCTTGGGAAGCGGCGAGGCCTCGCTGCCCCGGCCCGCGTCCGAGCCCGCCCTCCGCCACCACCGCGCGTAAACCACGTAACACGCGGCCAGCAGGAGCACCAGAACGCTGAGATCGAGCAGCATGCCGCCTATACCGAGACCGGCCCCCGGATCTAACTCCTCCGTCGTGCCCTGCCCGCCGCTAGTGTCCGCCGCTGCACTCCTACCGTCCCCATCGTCCGCCATACTGCAACGATAGCGCCTTCCCACCGCGCGCGCCCGCCCAGCTGCCACTCAGGGGCGCTTCTGATTGGCCGTCTGTCACCGGAACACCGTGTTGGCTCCTGGGATTTGTAGTTTTCTGTCAGTGTGGCGCCTACAAGACCACAGAGCGTATGCGACCAGACAAAGGCTTGAGATAATGAAAAGGCGCTAACTGTTATGATTATGATCAGTATCCAACCACGATAAAATACTTAAGTATGCAGAAAATCTGCTTTTTAATTAACCTGAAACTTAAAAGTATGTTTTACTTTTATCTATCACACAGATATTAAACAAGGAATGTGTATTAAATACAAAACGGAATAATATTATATGCTAAATATGATAAGTATATGGCAGGCAATAACTTAAAAACCAATCATAAGTCAACAAAGATAACAGTATCCCTTGTGAGCCCGTTATCTTCACAACTCAGAATTTACAATCTTTACTATTGCTTAAGTGAAAAATACGCATTTAAGTCCCTTGACCCCTAACAGTTTCTGTAGGCTACACGTATTCAAAGAGTTCATTTGCAAAAACAGATAACTCCGTTTTGAACAATTTTCAAAAATTGTGTTTTTTTCATTGTGCATTCCAATTAATCTCAATCAAACTGCAGTTGGGTCATTTTGATTAGGTTAAAAAAATAACTAAAATACAGCTAACACAATAAAAACAACATAGTAAAAAACATGATTTTTGAAAAATGTAAAAAAAAAAATAAAACAGAGTTATCCGTTTTTGCAAATAAACTTCATTTGTTATTGTTGAAAAAGTGTCTATTATTTACAATGTCTAAAGTAATTGTTTATAGTGTAGACTAAATGTATTGTTTACAACAGAGCAGCTGCATTGCTCTCAGTGTGTTTACCATGTCTGTAAGAGGGTTCCCATAGTCATGGAAAACCTGTAAATATTAGGGAATTTTAAGAGCACCTTAAGGCCTGGAAACTCATGAAAACATTTATACAGATGCTTCAGGTTGTGCACGGCTCTCAAATATTGACTATATTGTGTTTTTGTGAGTGCAAACTATTTATTACTTAAAAAATCATTATCCAGGAATCCAAGTAATTGGAAACGTAATGGAAATTGTGTTCAAAATGTGCAAAATGTGAATCCCTTTGTAAGATCTAGTAAAACAAAATTACACGGCACACACTGACCTGACTTGAACTCAACAAGAAATACAATATATTATTTTGGGGTTTTATAAACAGATTTTTAATATATTTTAAGTTTTTTTTACATTTTACAATTTATGAGGAAAGAAAAAAAATTAAACCGACATGCATACCAACACACAAGCGCACACAAACAAAAATACCACAATAAAATGAATCAATAAAAATGAATTAATTGAAATTAAAGAGCTGCTTCTAATATTTTTTTTATGTACAGTTTTCATAAGCAAATATGATACAATCGGGACATCAGTTCAGTGTCTGATTAATGATCATAATTGAGAAACAAAACACTGATTTAATGTTATCAGCAAAGATCCAAGCTGCAAAATAAAAATATAATGCAAATAAAAGTGTTCTCTGGGCCACCATGTTTGCAGTCATCTACACTCTCTCAGTAATATCAATAAAAAAAAAGATTATAATCAATTAAGCTTTCAAAAGAGAGTAAAACAATAAATTACCTCAAACTCAACTCCAATAGGATTCAAAATTTAAAAGGAAAAATAATTCCTCTCAAAAAGATAACATTTCTTAGAAACTTCAAGTACACAGATGTTTACCAATTTAAGTCAAAATTATCAAAAGGTCAAAGTTGTTTTCTCCTCTACTCTGCACCTAAACTGGAGATGTGGCATCTTTGAGATCACCACCTCCGCAATGTGAACAGCACAATTTATTTAAAAGCAGGAGCATCCTGTAGTTCCTGATGATGTTAACACTTTTTACAATCCCTCGCCACTGATATGCATGTACTTCTCCGATATTCAGACACTCAGCTAATCACAAAAGCATAAAGAACTTAGTATTCCATCACTGTCATAT
The DNA here is from genome assembly GCA_004124795.1 of Poropuntius huangchuchieni. Classification (NCBI taxonomy): domain Eukaryota; kingdom Metazoa; phylum Chordata; class Actinopteri; order Cypriniformes; family Cyprinidae; genus Poropuntius; species Poropuntius huangchuchieni. The sequence goes on from SCHK01272316.1 coordinate 23,635, forward strand.
TTCCTACACAAGCTAAAAGAGCAAAAAAAATGCAATAAGCTATATAGTGTGTTATCTTGTGTCAACCTCAGTTCAAGTTTTTTTTTTTTTT
>SCHK01272316.1:23826-35744 GCA_004124795.1 Poropuntius huangchuchieni
AAATAAATGAACTAAATATGTGTACTGTGCATTTCGCACAAATTAAGAACACTTAAAAACCAAGAGATAGATTATTTATGCTGACAGAGCTGTAAAATATATATTTTTGTTGCTTTTGAAATGTAAGGCATTTGCAAAGGTAAAACTAATTTTAAAAAGAGATAAAACTGCATTCGATGTAGGAATGCATCTTCTGTAAACTTTACAGCAAAACAAGTTCACCATGCGTACTTGATTCTGAAACTACTAACTGCGGAAAAAAACAAAAACAAAAAGATCTCATGAAAGGTAACCTGTCCAGAAAAGCACCTTGTACAACACAAAGATATTTCTGGTTTACTCTTCAGTTTGTGAACGCAACGGTCTGACAGTTGGTCTTTGCTCTAACGGTTTGACTGGCTCACTTCCGAGGTTACGGTGTAAAACGTAAGCCTGCACCAGCACTGAAAATCTTTTCACAGCTCTAGAGTTAGAATCACACTCAAATACTGTATATAGTGTAGCAAGGGCTTCATTTCTTTGGCTGTTGGGCATCTTTGTTTTTGCTCGTCGCCACCTCTCCTTTACGAGCATCTGATGAGGTATTCTTCTTCACATTCTCTTTGGGTGGGGCTTTTGTAGACGGGTCATTAGCCGTGCTGCTTTTGGCGGTCAGAGGTGCTGGTTTCTGATTGGCTGTGACTGGCTTGGCTGATGGTTGATTGGTGGTTTTCCCTGTCGTTGAGGCAGCGGTTTGATCCGTTGTGGTTGTTTTTGCCATCACTCCAGCAGTTGGTTGATTGTCTGAAGACGTCTTGGCAACTGGGGTCTGTTTCGATGATGAGGTCGAGTTGTGTCGCCTACGTTTCACCTCGTCTCCTGCGGAGGACGAGTGTGCTTTCCTCCTTACTCCTTCCTCTGCCATTGGCGGCTAAGAGAAGGGACATTACATTTGGTTTAGAGTTCAACAGATTAATATTAACAGTTACAAAGTGATTAAATATATATTGACTAATCTTAATCTTATTTATCCGATAAAGCCTACTGTATAATATATGATATGCCTCTAAATTATCAATATGATCAAAACTATGCTGAAAAACAATCTACTATCTTCTGGCTTCTGATCAATTGTTTATACTACATTTGTCTTTTTTAATAAAGTAAACCTAAGAATTCTCTTTATATTGTTAGTAATATTTTACATTGTTATATGTTTATATTGTATGATATTTCTTGTTAACATGTGAATATCAATTACGATGTACATCAGGCATTTGAGGAACATTTATTTGTATTTGTTTTTTGATTTGCATTTCATTTATTTGTAACATTATTTTGTTAATTATTTCTCTCATTCATCAATGTATTGCACTGTTTTGTCTCTCACAATAAAAACTAGAGAGCTTTGGCCATAGAACTTATCTTACTGATATATATTATTCAGAGGTATAGAGTAACAACTGATAGTTATATGAATTTTATGTATATAGTAGTTTGTTATACTGTTAGAAAATCTCATCAGATGACAAGCTATCAGAATTTCATAATACTTTTTGGTCATGTAAATATCATCAACTGCATCAAATTGCATATTTTGGGCTTTTAGATAAAACTTTTATTTTTCCTTGAGTATGAGCTCCATGTACATTTATATTACATACAAAAACCTTGTACGCATGAAAGTAATAATACATAATAAAACACATTTGTAAACCTTTTTATTTTTAAAACCTTTTTTATTTTTTTTTTATTTTTTTTAAGTACCATTTTGTACGTTTACAGGGTTAATGTTTTATTCTGGGATCACATCCACACGTAAGACTGATGCTTGTACTCACATCTACTCTGAAATCATCAATGCTCTTGAATTTGCTGAGGTATTCCTGGAGTTTGGGGTCAATGGGATTCTTCACCTTTGCGTATTTCAGGAAAGCCCAGAATTTCTCCAGTCCATATAGTTGACCTACACGTATACACAAACAAATAAAAATCAGATGCAAGCACATGGTGACACATCTTTTAGCAAAAAAAAAAAAAAAACTAACAAGTTTCCACCAATGTACTGAGTAATGTCACTTATATGATTGGTGATATGAAGCAAAGTTAAAAGGGCAAAATAAACATTTCAACCTTTTTTGTGTTTTGCCAAATTATGATTGTCTGACCTTTCTCATAATCCTGGATGGTCTCCTCCTGGAAGTCCGTAAAGATGTCTTGTCTGAACCTCCGCTCTAGTCCATAACTGTAGAACCTGAACAGACACTCCAGTCCATACCTGTTTAAACATTTGAACACACATTAGGAAACCAGCAGGTAGTATACAAAAAACCTTATACATCCTTTACCAGTCTAATCATTTGCATGACTTTCAACATTGCAAATACTATACATGCAGAAAGTCAGAGCTAGTACAGTTTGCACAAGCACAAGATTCTGAAATAAACTGCAATGATCTGGGTTCCCATAAAAAAAAAAGTTATCAAGGTTTTATGTTATAACCATTTTGTTACCAAAACAAAATTGTCGGCAAATACTTTTTATTTTTGTATTGTTACATTGTTGCATGAAACAAGATTTATCGTTTAAGAACCTGCAAGATTTGTGACGTTGATAGCATTTGAAACATTTTAAGATCCTTTCAATATTGTTCATGATTTTACTATGGTATTATGAGTTTTGATGATTCAAAAAGTAAGTTAACTAGGAATCCAAGCCCTCAGCATTCAGAATGTAGTACTGAAATACACACACTTGCCTAACAACAACTAATACAAACAATCTGTGGGTAAACAACCAGAAGAGTTCAAGCATCCCTGTATAAGAACCAGACAGACCAGAAAGAACAATGTTCAGACTTGGCAGCCATTTTAATGTGGGTGTGTTTGCATGTTATGTGTTATGTAGGTCAAACATAAATGCCAACATTCTCTCACAAGAAACTGCTATGATAGCCAATATTTCATTATTTCTAAGAACAGACATGAACCATTTTTCAAATCGTCTGTAGCCTCTGTAAAACAGATCAAAATCAGGAGAATTTTGAAGCATCTGTAATACCGATGGTTTATGGCTTGTGCATACAGTCAGAGGGACTCACGAGCAGGAACTTTTTTATTTTTGGTATGTCATTTATGTATCCTCTTGCCAAACCGGGGGCACTTGAGAAGGGGTCAAATGAACTTGGTTGACTTACTGCCTGGAATTCACTGCCTGAATTCTCAAATGCTGACAACTTCTCCAGAAAAGGTCTGCAGATAAAACACAGAATTCAGGACTATGACTCTTACCTGTAGTTCTCTTTGGCATCCTCTAGGGCAAACTGCTTGAACTCCTCGTACATCTTTCTGTTGAAGTTGTCTCTGAGGAAGAAGGACCAGAATCTGAAGAGGGTGTTCATCTCTTGAGACTGACCCACACCTAATCGCTTCCTCTCTGTGGAAAGAAAATACACAAAAATGAGAAATTCAAGTTAAGCAGGTATATATAGGTACAGATATACAGAACAGCTGTTGTGTAAAAAAAAAAAAAAAAAACTATCACCGCACCATTGAGGCATCGTCTGCGATATTTGTGGTAAACTTGCTGGGTGAAGCCATTTTCTCTCAAAAGCTCATGGGATGGATGCCAGAACTTAGGCAGAGACTGCGGGGTGCAGCCGTAACTGCCTGACAGTGCAGGAGCTCCTTCTGACGGAGATGCATTTGAGCTGCTGTACAGAGGATGAGGAGGATAATGGGAGAAAAAGAAAGACTGTTAAGCAGAGCCAACTATCTGAAACAATTAGCTGATGTGTTTTAAGTCACAAAAAGATTTGCACCTCAGTGTTGAGGGCATGACATAAAAAAAGCCACAAACCTGATGGAGGAAGTGCGGGGTCTGTGCTCTCGTGAGTCCATTACCCAGCCTACATGGCACTCCAGAGGAGGGTTAGAGCTGTGACGGGTTTTCCTCTTTCTGGGGGTCTAAAAGTGTGAGGGGGAGAAAAGAAAAAGCAGAAATATATGCACCTGGTTAGAACAAATGTAAGAACTCAGGGATTAAGCATAAACGTTAAAGGGATAGTTCACCCAAAAATGAAAACTGCCATCATTTACTTACCCTCATGTTGTTCCAAATCTGTATGAGTTTCCTTTTAATGTTGAACATAAGAGAAGATATTTTGAAAAATGCTGGTAAACAAACAGTTGATGGTCCCCACTGACTTCCATAGTATTTCTTTCCCTACTATGGAAGTCAATGGGGACCAATAACTGACTGGTTCTTCAAAATTCTTTAAAATATCTTCTTTTGTGTTGAACATAAAAATGAATCTCATACAGGTTTGGAACAACATGAATGGGAGTAAATAAAGACAAAACCGATAATAATCTCAGGTAATACATAAATACAGTTACAAAAATACACATAAAAAGTCATCCTTATAATCCCAGAATATGTTTTCCTAGTACAAACATACTTTTCCGTCAAGGTTGCCGCTGTCTTTGATGACAGGGTAGAAGCGTGGGGTTTTGGTGGGGTCCTGTCTTCCAGGGGTGCGTGGTGTACGTGGGGTGTGAGGCACGCTGGAGGATTCTGGGACATCCGTGGGGAGAGAATGAGCCATGCTAGAATCATCTACAGAAAAAGAACAGACAAAAAAAATGACAGTTAAATAAGTGAATTACTTTATTAATAAATAATTAATTGTTTGCTTGTTTATTCATAAAAAAAAGAGATAGACAGACAGACAGATAGATAGACAATCACCTGTCTGACATGGTGGAGGGGGCGGGACCTCCTGGTTGGGGTCAATGGGAAGTTTAGGGGTCAGAGTTTCAAACTCATCTTGGCTGATCATGTTGAGCTTTTTGAAATTCTCCACATCCTAAAACATATTAAACATATTGACACACTATAGCGAATACAGACAAACAGCTACAAGAGGGTTAAAAGCATAAAAACAACAAGTAGTGCATCACACTCCTTAAAAACACAGAGGAGAAGAGGAAGACAATGTGCCCTGATGGGCTTTCAGTTTCTGCCTGTATGAACAATGAAGTCATAAGTGCTCTGTATTTGACTGCAGGCAGTGCACTTGATCAGGTTTACCAGCAGTTATTACTTGCAATGACATCCCTAAAGTCCATCATAAAGACTCAAACCCATTTGGCCACTGAAAGTGAAGCTTTTAGGCCTATCAGAGGCATTAAATCAGACATAACAGTCGATCAGAAGTTTACCAAGAACATAATGTGTCAAATTGACATTTATACACACTGGTCACAATAGTACACGGAACATATTAATGTAAAAAAGCCACACTATCATTGTGACATCATAAACTCTAACTGATCTGAACAAACACATGCATGTGTGCTTTTTCTGTCATTTTGTGCTGCTGTTTATCAGGTGTATGTACTTTGAACTTCAGCCCACAGAGACCTTGGCACAGTTAGCACAGGTGTTACGACTCCCATGAGTGGGAACAGGCGGGTACCCCAGACACCACTGTACAGTTCAAACACATATCTGTGTAAAATGTAAAACTTGATATGACCTACTTGAGTTAAATTAGAGTCACATTCTTTCAGGGTTTTTGACATTTGCAAATTGCAACATCAATAAATGAGTTTTCTTTCCTGGAGTATCAAGAACCTTTCCCCTAAAAGAACGCACACGTCCTAGACCATATGCTATCACAGAGCTCTCGTCTGATTGGCTAACTGTGGAGGGTACATAAACAGGTAATTGTCACTGTTCTGTTGAAAACAAATAATAACACTGCTGGATTAACCAAACAATTTAATCCAGACACTGTGATGAAATTGTAATATCCTAACTAAACTGAAACACAACATGATATTGAAAGATATTAGCACATATCAAACTCTAAAGAGGTCTGTGATCACATGCCAAATCCTAGAGTGCACAGGTTGGTTGAGAAATAAATCAGCAAAGACACAATGTGCTGCCTGATGTGAGATATGAGATCTTAAGCAAATATTTCAGCATATTTTTGGTAACTACAGAGCAATTCCAACATTTGCTAAAGAAAAATTCCCATGTTTCTGCTGAGTGTGGACATTTATCTGAACTCAACAGCTGCTGAACTAACACCACACTCGGCATAAACGTCTCTGTGTTACTATTATGCACTCATTTTTGGATTAAAACAAATCTTTTTGTTTACACTATGGCTCAAAATTTGGGTTCAATAAGATTTTTTTTTTATTTTATTTTTTTTAGCAAGAATGCATTCAATTGATCAAAAGTTACTGTAAAGACTTTTATATTATTACAAAATTATTTTATTTTATTTTTGAAAACAGCTGTAAATTGTAATATAAAGATACATAGCAGAACGTCCAAGCTGTTTTCTTCCATACAATAAAAGCAGATGCTGACCAGTGACAGCAATGGTCACTATTCACCTTTACTATATAAAGACTTTTGGACACTCTACTGAACTCTTTATTGCAACATGTTAATTGTGAATTATTCTTGTAATGTTAATCATTTAAAAAGCACAACCATTCTCACCTTGGCGTTGGCACACTCTTGCTGCCCTTCTTCCTTTGTCCAAAGATCCTGTTCATAGTAGAACAATCCATCGTTAATGGCTTTGGCAAGGTCTGCTGTAATTCTGGCACGTGACGCATGGTTCCCCGTCCGATCACCCCCAGGATGTTTCCGCAGGTGAGGGGGGGTCTGAGTAACAATCAGGATCTTGTTTACGTCTCGGTCGTCAAGTTCATCATCAGAATCGTCATCTGACCAATCAGTGAAGTTGTTCTTGCGAGGCGCTGCGAGTCGTTCCATTTCTTCATCAAACAGGAAGTCCAGCTCCTCCTGGTCTGCCTCAGGGTGCTGCTTTGGGCTGGACTGAACCAATTCTGTGCGCTCCTGAAGCAAACATGAAACATATATTATTTACTTTTAATAAATACGAAATGAAAAAAAATAAATTAAAAAAAAATCAAGATAGCAGAAAACACAGAAAGCAGGCAGGGATACTCAACTGTAGATGGGGACAACTCAAGAAGGGGAGGAGGAGGAGAAGGAAGAGAAGGAGGAGGAGGAGGAGGAGAAGGAGGAGGAGGAGGAGGAGAAGGAGGGCTAGGAGGAAGAGGAGTTACTGAGGTCTGCACACCCACAGGACAGGAGATGGAATAATGGAGAGAGGAAATGATGGATGAAGAGATATGGAGGAGAGAAAAGGAAAGAAGCGTGTGATAAAAATGCTCTAGCAGACTCAAGAGCTAAAAGAACAAAGAAATGAGAATTGGAAGTTTTTTTCTTTTAAAATATTCCAAATATATATAATGTATATAATGTGTATCCCTATTATTTTGCTTCGTGTACTGCATATCAGTTACTGGACAATATTTTAATTTATTGATTTTGTACACTATCGTTTGAGGGCAGCAATTTTTTTTTTTTTTTTTTTTTTTTTTTTTTTTTTTAGAGATTTATACTTTTATTCCGCAAACTGATAAAAAAAAAAAAAAAAGTGACAGTAAAGACATTTATAATGTTAAAAAATTTCTATTTCAAATAAATGCTGTTCCTTTGGACTTTCTATTCAAAGAATCCTGAAAAAATACATAATGGTTTTCACAAAAATATTAAGCAGAACAACTGTTTTTAACATCAGTAAAAAGAAATGTTTCTTGAGCACCAAATCAGCATATTAGAATGATTTCAGCAGGATCACATTAATAAAATACATTTGAAAATATATTAAAATAGAAAACAGTTATTTTAAATGTTAGTAATATTTCACATTACTACTCTCGTTCACAGCATCTATATGTTGTTTTGGTCGTTCTAAAATGCCTGAGAAAAATCTGTCACCAAAGTATTTCTGTATAATTACGGTCTCAAGGCCGGTACACAACAAGCCGACTTCAAAGAACTAGCGGGTGACGAAAGCTGACAGTGTTGTTGCCTCGAGTCGGCAGCGTTGGACAAAAAAGATGCACGTGAACACACCACACAAGACTACAGCCGACGGGAAACTAACACGTGCATTCTGCGCATACGTGAGAGGAGTTAATTGTCCATATCAGCAACTATCAATAGTATATATTCATCATTCAAAAGGAGAAACCGAAACAAAGACATACGAGATAAACGCAGATATACGAAATGTAAACAAAGCAGCGCTTGCTTACCATTCTGGATATCAGTTATGTATAACTTTTTTAATTTTAAGTGGCTCACGTTGTTATGATAATATTCACATATTGGAATGCTTGGGTAAGATCACGTAACATTAGAACAGTCTTCTGTTTGTGCCGCCTTTTATTATTTTATTTATTTACCCGTTTTCATCACTTTTGCTTTAATTCTCCGGCACCGACTCTTTCATGAAACTAGGCATTAATTGTGTTCCGTTTGCTTGCTCTGAATTTATTATATATGAAAATTATTATATCCAGTGGCTTCTCCTACTTTTCTTAGAGATATTTAATGCCAGTTTATCGGGAAGTGACGATTTTGTTCTCTTTGACTCGTTGGATGGAAACGGTGCTTTATGTTTTTTGCGCATAAGTTAAATTTGCATCTTTGGATGGAAACATAGCTAATGTTAAATGTAAATCTGTAGATTATAATGTTGTGACGGCTAACTTCACTTGTAAAATTTTAAATGACAGAATTATTTTGTCGTGCTTCATTAAAAATTTTTTTTTAGACAAAATAGTATTTAATTTGAATGCTGTTACATAAAAACAAATGTTGGCATAATCATCAGAATTTAGTGCATCACTACAAAACGCTTTGACATACATCACTAGACTAAGATCTGCAAGTACCTTATTTTTCCCAGAGGAGTTTCTATGTCGTTTTTCCACCTGTATCCACGGCTGGGCATCTGGATCAGAGAGACTGCTGGACCGCTCTTTAGGTGTATTCCCATCTTCACTAGAGCCGCTTTTTGAGTCTGAAGGAGAGGATCCTTTGGACTGAGGTTTGGCTGCGTCTGTGTCATCACTAGTTTGGCCATTTACCAGAGCGGGTTCAACTATGTGCTGACTGACTGGGGAGGACGACACTGTGGCACATGTAGAGAGAGAGAGACTGTCAGCAAATAAGTGAGTGTGACGAGGGCTACTATTTTCAGAATCAGGCAAAATAACAGTATAACAGCAAAACAACATTGCAAAACAATGACAAATACAGTGGAAAACATCAGAACCTGTGCTGAGGGAGGTGAACGTCTGTCCTGGGACAAACTCGGGGCAGTGAATGAGCTGGGAAAAATCTGTGCGCGGGGAATCCAGAGGAGCACTCGGAATGGGCCAATGCTCGGGCTCCTCTTTCCTACGGATCTGCTCATCAACAAGCTCCACGACTTCACTGTTCTTCACCGCCTGGACATATATACAAAAACCAGATATAACAGAGTCTAAAGATAATAAATCCTGACAGAGCAGAGGTAAAGGGTCAGTAGTCACCTCCTTAATGAGGTTGATATCGGTAGTGAGGGCCTGGACTCTGTGGAAACCGGCGATCAGAGAGATGGGCAAAAAGCCTTTTGAATCCATCTTTCTCCGCAGGAAGAAGTCACGCTCCAGGTTTGGGAGACTGAAGTAGTATTCACTAAAAACAAACAAACAGCCATCTATAAACTCCAAAATAATAATTAAACAGCATAGTTTCACATCTGCTGCTTCTAATTACTGTGTATTTAAATACTAACTACAAAAATAACTACTATATGCCATTAAGATGTAATTACATACAACTTAGATATAATTACATAAACATCACATATTTTAAGCTGTGTACTTAAGACATAAAAAATACAAATAAACGGAAATAAAAACAGACTATAATACCTCATACAAATATACTTGTAGAGGCTCATTTAATTATTTTATTTGTTGCATGCGCCTCTGGTATAAAGGCAATTAAATATTTTTTATACAATTCCCCTTTAATGTGTATAAAACTATAAAAAGACAAGAAAACTGATTTTAAAAAGCCAATAAAGCGAGTACTAAAAGTCTGAGAACACTAGAGCAAATTGTGCATTTTTTAATACATATATTATTTTTATTATTATTATTGTTAATTATATTACAAACAAATCAAGTGAAATACTACATTGAAAATATAATATTTCTGAGTATCTTAGCATTTCATGTGTCTCTTTTAATGACGGTAGCACGTAAGCTACATGAACAGAATTCAATATTTTTAATTCAGGTAATTTTTCTAGTTTGAAAGAACAATCTCAGACTTTTAGACCATATTTTATCTGTAAGGCAAAGTTTTTAAATGTTAATAATTAATAATAACAATCATCATCATCATCAAACAATTATATGCAATAATTTAACAATATATTTTTACAACAATATAAAAGAATAGCTATAATATCTGATATCTGACTATTGGAGAAGTCTTTTAAAAATTGTCGATTAATGAAATTTATTACAATTGAATTCAATATTCAATGTAGCGCAAAACATGTCAAAGAGCAGGTTGGTATTACAGTCTCGTCCTATAACTGCTGCACTTAAACAAGCCTAACTATTATATGTGCAAAGACCGAACTGACTGGATGTCTTGGAAATAGACAGAAATCTCACACTTCTTTAGTTATCTTGTACCTTATACCTTTAGTTAATCCTCACTCTCTTTTTCCAGCAACGTATGCATTCACAGATCAGCACCGCTTCACTTTCTATCTCTGTCCTCTGGGTATTGTGCATTGTGTGAGGTGAGGAACACAGCAGTCCCACAGCAGACGGCACAGAGCCTCTGGCAGGATTCCAGTGAGACCAGGTGCAGTGAGACCAAAACTGCAGACCAGACCTCCAATATCACTGCTGAGTTTCATATTTAAATATTGTATAGTAATCTTTTAGAGCCTTTGTGGACAAGCAGTTAGGAGAAAATTGATTACAGTTCTCCTAACACAAGCAAGTTCCTACTTTGTGTCCTGATGAGGCACCTGAAGTAGGAACTTGAGAGACGTGACCGATGATATACATCAACCAATCAAACGCCTCCTTAATGTGTAACATACATGAACATTTGCTAAAACTCCTGTAAGAAGCAGAAGAAGTGCTCTGGGAGGAACGCTGCGGCCTCCACCCAGAACACACCTCACATTCCTGCAGCTTTAGTCAGCTGAGGTCGAGACACCCCGTGTGCCACACTGCATTCTGGGGAGTTTCAGCAGTGGTGTTTTGCAAGTTTCGCTCACTGGTATGTTTAGGTGTGAGGAGAAACTGGGCTTGGAGAACATCCAGGACAAGGAATTTAGAAACGTGCCAAATGGAGACATTTATATCCTCTTTTCATGTAAACCAAAAATAGTAAAAAATAAACAGATACAGAATTAGATAGATAAATAATACACTGTAGGATGGCCCAAAAAACATACAAGACACGCCACTAAATGTAGATTTTCGGCGATGAGCCTATTTTTACCACACAACACATGCTGAACTCAGCAGAAAACATGTTAAAAAAGCACTATAATGAAATTTATCATCACAGTGTTATGCAATAAAGACTATTATGAAGCAGCATAAAATAACACAGTTGAGATGAAGTGAAAGTTGAAGTCACTGGGGAAGTGATTGTAGCTCTTTCTTTTTTTTTTTTTCGAGCATTTTTGCCTTTATTGCGATAGGACAGATCAGACATGACAGGAAGTGAAGTGGGGGGGAGAGAGGGGGGGGGGCGGGCTCGGGAAAGGTCCTCGGGTCGGGATTCGAACACGGGACACCCGAAGCGCAACGGCGCTGTATGTCGGCGCACTGCCCACAAGGCTATCGGCGCCGACTGATTGTAGCTCTTTTATTAAATATAAAAACTTGTTTGTGGTTTAGAGTGTGCAAAGATATATATTCCAAGGAAGCAATGATGTTGTTGCGATGAAATTGCTGGTTTATATCGCAAAATGTATTCTGATTTGTGAAATCTGCTCTCACATTTCT
>SCHK01272420.1:255-17554 GCA_004124795.1 Poropuntius huangchuchieni
GATAGATAAAACTGACATAACCTCCTGTGAGTAGACAGCATTGGAAAAAAGTATAGAGAGAAATCTTAGCTTTAGCAGGGGCAAACTGAACATTCCCACTGAGATTGTACGATGTGGAACATGAGATGCTGAGTTCAGCGGGAGCCGAGTTCATGTGTGCTTAACACATCTGTCACACGGCAGAGGGTTCAACAGTGCAAAACAGGGGTGAGGAGGGCATAAATGAGATGAAGGTCAAATGTGTAACTGTACTACCTATAACTACTCAAATCCATTCATGCACACAGCAGTTCACATACTGTGAAATGACAAGGCGTTATAGCTTAATCTGGTACCTCATGGTGTACAGCAATGTCCCATCATCTTTCAGTCTCAGAAGCTTGTTGGGTGTCGTCATGTTGTGAGCAATGGATTTTTTGCCGTTAAGGAAAAAGGTGTCTGGTGTCCAGATATTACTAGCCAGCAGATTATTCAGAGGTAGCATCTCCATCGGCCCCTTGAAACACAAACGCTCATCCTTCCAGCTTTGACGGAAAAAAACATCAATGGTGTATTCCTGTTAAAAGAAAAACGTTAGTTTCATTAGTGTGTACCTAAAGGCAGGGTCGTTGTGAGGGACCCCAGGTCCTGTGATGAGGAGGAGGGGCCCACTGAGGCCTCCCCATAAACCTTTTCTCTAGTGGCCCATCAATTACAGCAACGACCTTGCCTGAAGGCAGAATCAAATGTGTCACATGACTGAATATAAAAATGAACAATAGTATCATTCATCAGATCGTACCTTGACCTATCTATGACATTGCATGCAGAATATAAGGGAATGTTGCAGAGGTGAAGTGAGGTTAGAGATGGAGGCAGGATTTAATGAAGGGGAGAAGAGAGATCTCGGGTGGGAATTTCCAGATGTAGAGGTTATTGAATGGTGTTTCTTCATGAAGAAAGATATGGTTGAAATACTTACCATCTCAGTATCTGACACTGGTCCAAAGCTGGTCACAAAGATGTTGGTCTTTATTTCTGTCACTTTTTCTGTAAAATCAATTTTACAAAATTGCGATCAAGTTCAATTTTGGTCATTGCATACATAGTTAGATAGATACTTAAATACATAGATAACTAAAACTATAACTGAAACTAAAATTAAAACCATTTAAAACTTAAAATAAAATAAACATTAACTGTATAAATAAAATAAAATACAGAACAAAAACATATTTCAACTAGTTGCCAAGGTAATGTTTTTCATTTTAATTTAGTTTAACTTTATATACTAAAACAACTAAAACTGAAATAAAAACTATAGACATATATATATAAAAAACGATTAAAAATGAAATACATATATGTGCAGAATTTCTATTATATATATATAAGTAAATATATATTATGTGTAAATACAATACAAAAATATACAGAATTTCCACTGAAGTATGCTTTGATTCACGACATTATTTAGTTGCATACATTTTTTAAATTTCATCCGCCTGATTGCACTTTCCTTCTCAAGGCACTAAATCAAGTCCAATGCCATCATTTGTCAATTGGCATCACGTTGCTGCAGCTACAGTTATGAGATGTGCTCCCTTGAACTCTCTCACATGGAAACAGAGCAGCCTGTGTTTATTCTCTTTCTCTGCCATGCTTTCGGCCTCTGAGAACAATGAACCTGCACCTTTGGAAAAGAACGATAGCTTTCTCAAGGTCAGCAGCCACATTCATATCCCTCTCTCACCCTCTCTCTCTACCTCTGTCTCTAGCAAGAACACTGTAATTGAGAGTGCCGGGAAATAGTGGCCATTTGATTTTCACAGAGGACCAGGCAATTTCAGCGATCACTTCTGCTCGGTGCAAACATCTGCTGTATAAAAACAGATTTTTTTTTTTCTTTTCTATGTACTTTTCCTTCCAGTTAGTGGATTGAATAGAAGCAGCATCTCTCTCTTTTTTAATGAAAGTCCTTCAAGCTGCTGTCACGATGGAATGTGCAGGCGTTCTCTCTGTTTTTCAAAAAGCATCTGCCTTTATCTGAACACATCTTTTCAGAATAACTCCCTGAGGTCAATGTCAGACATAAATGCCATTAATATACAAAGAAATTGCACCTTTCACTAAAGCACGATTTTGCTACAGATCAGGTTTTAGAGATGGAAATGGTATCTAGGCAGTTTACCTCCAAGCCCAGGTCGCAGTCTGTTATCGTAGCCATCCAGCAATCCATCCAGGATTCGTGTAAAAACTGTGATGTTATCATTGAGCTCCGACTCTTTAGGAATCCCTGTAGTAGTCTGGGAAAGGCTGATGCACAAGACCATAAAGATAATTAATAACTACAAGTATTAACTCCAATCCTCCTTCCAAACATGACCACAATGATATATATAGTGGTCTGGAAATTTGAATCAGCACATGTGAGATTTAAGATTAACCGATTCCTGCAATAAACTAAAAAAAGAAGGGAAAAAAGAGAAGTTACACAGTAAACATGCAATCTACCTCAGATGGCAGGTGAAAGTCATGAACAAAACACCGACCCACAGACTTCTCATTTTAGCGCTGCAATGTGGTCCATATCCCATGCCTGCAAAAGTCCAGCATAGGGAGTTCAATCCAGCACAATTCTCCAGGAAACTGAATTATGCACACTTTGCAGAAAATTAAGAGGGAAAGACAACGTTTTGGGGTGCATACAAACAAAAAAACATAAAATAGCATGACCAGTAAACTAAGACAACCCAACAAAAATCATCAAAGCAATTAAGCAAAAGTGTTAACCTAATACTTTATTATTATTATTATTATTATTCACGCAATTACAATGCTGTTTTTATTTTACTTTAATTATACTGTAAATATTAAAGTATTTATTTATTTATTTTTACACAATTCCGTTCTCTGTTTTTGTGCATGTCCCCTGAATGCCAGTTTACAACATTTTATTCAACGTGATCGTTTGTAAAAGCTGTAGCAGCGCTGAGTTTGCAGCAGCTGTAATTCATAGTTTTAACAGCCTCTGGCGTATAAACTTGTCGAACATTTATAGCGAGTCCTGCAAAGCAGAGTTGAGCAGAGATAGTGTACAGTAAAAGCCTCGTATCTTACCTTAAATACCTGAATGGTGCAGTGGATCCACGTTGAACAACTGCAATGAATTCCTTTTGAAGCAGTGAGCAAAATCCCGCAACGTTCAGCTTACAGCAGTATGCGTTGTTCTTCAGATATATCCAGTCCTAACCATACAGGCTCATTGTTCCGTCCTCTCTTACGATTCAGTGACTGAAGAACCGCTGCAGAGCATCCCTTCCTTTCCCCCGCATCCCAAAGACCTCTTCATCACTCCTAAATCCAATTGAACGACAGTAACCAGACAGCACAACAGCCCTTAAAACAGTCTTTGTTTTCTCTCTCCCCCTATTCCCCCTTCAGTCAACACATCCCCTTTAACAGACCCTTACTTTTCCCCCCTTCTTCCCTCTGAGGTAGACTACAAGTGTACGACATCTCAACGCTTATCTGCGCAACCGTTCAAGCGTTACAGAGTTTAACAGGGTTCTCCGCTTACCGGGTCGCCGGTTTGGACGTCCGTTGCTCTCCCCACTCTATAGCCCGACTGTCACTCTAGTGGCATTTGTTCGTGTTTGGGACCAAAGTAATAGGACGTCACCTCCGCGCGCGCTGCATAATTGCCCCCCGAGGGAAATTTGAGCGGCCGTTGGGGTTTGAAACTTATCTTGTTTGAGCTTATTCAGAGAAAAGCGCGATTACCCCGGCGCCGGCGTGCGTTACGAGCGCGGACGATAGAAAATGAGCGGATTTCCCAACAATTCTGCTTACTAGGCAGTTTGCGCGCGAGCGTTTACCCCTAGGCAGCCCCCCTGCGCCAGGCTGTTTAATGACGACTGGCTTCTTCTTACACGCGGACTATTATATCTCCACTGGGGATATTTATGGTTTAAAAGTATCAGTTTTAGCCTACTCAATTAAAACGGGTTGTAAATTAGAGAATCGTCCTGAGGATAAATTAAGGCATGTGTGAAGCCTAGCTGTAAGTAATCAAGGTATCAGGGAATGATGCATAATATTGATATGATAGGACTAGATTCAAAAATGGTTTGCGAGAGCAGAGTTGATTATTGTTTTATAAAAGGCACGAGTAGTAATGAGGACAGCCATCAGAGGGAACTCTAATCCCATTTTTTCTGATGCTGACTATCGCTGCAGTGCTTCAGTCGATAAATGAAAACCTTACAAAGCTCTACCTGCTCCAGTTTCGTGTTGTGCATAAGTGAAAAGAACTTATTGAACTAGTTTCTTTTATAAATGACACCCTATTGCTGATTTGGGCTGACAGGACATCTGGGAAATGTCTTAAATGTCGTACACATCACAAAAAAAAAAAAAAAAAAAAATAGTGACACAGGACTGTTCTAGTGCAAAATCCTAATCCAAAAGTATTCATATTATAACTTTAAATATAAAACAAGCATGTGTATTAAAGAATCCCAGTAAAACACACTCATAGAATAAAGTAATGCATGTTGAAGACGTAACATTGATTTACAGCAAGAGAACCAAGGAGTCTTTGATTCAAGCGAGTAAATTAAACATCTGCTTTGGGTTGGCTTTAATGGTCACAGTGCTATTGAGGGGGGAAAAACACGTATCTGTTAGGACGAGATTATTTCCAGATTGATGAAGATTGTACAGACAGTTTTGTTGTGTAGGTATTATGTGATATTGTAGTCATGTGTTTTGGGGATTGATTTATTTTTGAAGTGCTTTTGTCTGACTGCTGATTGACTTCATTGATGTGGACTCCAGAGGTTTTCACACGAGAGCAGCTGTTACCTTTACAGTCCACCTGTGTCCTGCGAGCATCTGATAATCCTGATCTAGTTGTGTGCGTGTACGTGTGTGTGTGTGTGTGTGTGTGTACGCGTGTGTTCATGATAAACAGATCTTTAATAACAAAGATTAACAGAACCACACAATTGGACATTTTAACAGTAATATATTTGGAAATGCGTTTGGGATTCAGAAACATCACAATTGTTTACAGAATGTGTTTATTCTATAATTAGTAACAGGGCATTGAATGATGGGAATAGTAACATCACCTCTCTCTGTTTTGCAGGAATGCAGTGGATGGGAATAAAAAGCTGTTTGCAATCTATGACACAAGGTAAGTTACTCAAGTGTGTATGATAAATAAAGTACATTTCATAGCATTTTACACTCACTATTGTTTGAAGTACGCTGTAATATTTTACCCAAAAATTATAATTATCTGAGAATTTACCCACCCTCAAGATGCAGGTAAGTTTCTTCATAGGAATGCATTCGGAGAAATTAGCATTACATCACTTTCTTACAAATGGATCTTTTGCAGTGAATGGGTGCCGCCAGAATCAGAGTCCAAACAGCTGATAAAAACATAACA
This sequence comes from Poropuntius huangchuchieni, assembly GCA_004124795.1. Taxonomy (NCBI): domain Eukaryota; kingdom Metazoa; phylum Chordata; class Actinopteri; order Cypriniformes; family Cyprinidae; genus Poropuntius; species Poropuntius huangchuchieni. Next base: position 5,693 of record SCHK01272420.1, read on the forward strand.
ATAATCTACAATGTGACTTCAATCCATCTATTAACATGTAAAGTAAAAAAGCTGCATGTTTGTAATAAACAAATCCATCATTAAGATGTTTTCAACTTCAAACCATTTTTTCCAGCTAAAACATGATTCCTCTATCCATGTTATTAATTTCTCCAGTGGAAAAAGTGTCTAATCTGTATCAGGGGAGAAATATGCATAGACCTAACACAGCTAAAAAAAAAAAAACAGTGAAAAACAGTCCTAAACAGTTCCAGATATGATGGTGAATCTTGATGTGAGAGAATTACAGGGGATGGACTGAAGGAAGCATTATTATGGATACTGTGATATTTTTTATTAGCTGTATGAATTCTCATTCTGACGGCACCCATTCATCAAAGCAGATCTCTGGTGAGCCAGTGAGATAATTGCTGCATTTCTCCATATCTGTTGGGATGAAGAAACAAACCCATCTACATCTTAAATGGCCTGAGGGTGTGTAAATTATCAGCTAATTTTCCTTTTTAGGTAAACTATTCCTTTAACGTCTCAGGAGGCATCTATGCGTCTCTTCCTTAGTATCACAGAAGTCTGAATCCTTCAATAGGTGTTATGAGTGAATTTGCAGAGTTCTGTCTCAATCTAAAACAAATCAGACCCGCAATGTCAGCCACGTACATACATTATTCATTCAGCACAGTGCAATATTCACTCCATCCAGAGGATCTATTTATCTGTGTCCATTTAATCTGGAGGGGGTGGTGGGGGTGTGCGGAGGAGAGAGGTCTTCTGCATCTGCAATTTGACACAAATGGAAGGAAAAGCCCTTTCAATGGAAGCCAGTGCAACCATGTTTTCATTCCCCCCTTTTTGTGATACTACATCACCCCTACAGTAGATTAGAAAACCGCTTTGATAGTCCAGTGGGCGAAATAAACCGAAGTGTCTTGTGAACTTGCTGACACGGCCTTATCCCTCACAATTAGAGGGGTCAGAGGACACTGGTCATTTTAAAGGCAAAGACAGGGATCATAGTAAAAGGTTCCAGTCCTCCCACAGCCTGTTTGACTAGTGTTACTTTAAAGGCTTTAACAGCATTTGGCTTGGTGTGTGACCGTGACTTGGTGCCATTTGCTCAGCCCACACACTGAGGAGCCTTTGCATTTGCAGATGATGTGTGAGTGGAGTGCTTTGTTTGGATGATGGGATGTGGGTGTGTGTGGGTAAGTGCTGTTCAGAGCTACCCTCGCTTTCCATCTCTCTCCTTATAGTAGCCGCTCTTCATAAACGTTTATGCTGCAAGAAGCTTAGAAATCATTTCCTATATATACGGCTACAAAGAAATTCCCAGAAACTTTTTTTTTGCGATGATATTAAGTACTTTATACTCTATTAATTCCAACATTGAAGTTAAAAGGTGAAAAAAGTACACTTGACACTATTCTATGACTTTTAGTTCTGTACAGAAATAAGTTGTTACAAAACTGAATAATTCATAGCTTGCCAGTTCATGAGTCTGAACTGTATTTGGCCATGCCCTAAAGAAATGAAAACTGAAATTTGAAATGCAGTGATGGGAAAATAAGTTTACTGAATTGAAATTCAACACAAGTAATGCATTCTGGGTAGTGTTTATTCACCCGGTCCAAAAAAAATAAATGAAAAAGTTAATTTATTAAATAAGATTAAATACCTAAATTAAATATACAATTTCTGTTGGTCTCATTTCAAAACATCTATCTATCTATCTATCTATCTATCTATCTGTCTATATTCAAACCTAGTTTAAAAAAAGAAGAGGAAGAAAAAAAAAAACAGTTGCCAGGCCAACATTGAAAGTTTTTATAAACTTTCATTTTCTACTTGACATTACTGTTATATGAATTTAAATTTCAGTTCATTTTATTTTAATTTACTGTTGCCTCTCTGTTATTGAACCATCTCTTTTGTTTAAAGCACTATATAAATAATGGTGGCTTGACTTAATTCTGTTTCACTTCAAATTCAAATTGCAATTCTGAGTTGTGTTCGGTACCTAAATTCAAATTTTTTATTAAGTTCAAACTCAAAAACTGAAATGGAATTTAAAAGCCATTCACTGAATGGTAATCCTGGCACAGACAGGACCAACTGTCCTAAAATAGATTAAACAAGATTTGCTATCAATAAAAAATGAGAAGGGTTTGAATCATTATAGACTACTCCTAACACTTTTTCAGGCAGCGAATCAAAAGCTAAATATTGCTATACTAACAGAATGTACCCGAGGACACAAGAACAAGCATCCAATAACATCTTAGTGGAGTCTCAACCCTCGCCTCTCTGGAATAAAGCTTCTGAAACAGTACCAGGAAGCACAGCCACATCCCTTTACATCCGGCGTCTGCTTCTAAAAGCATTAGGGCGGCATCAGTCCGCACACTACAGTCTTAATGCAGCGTGAGGGATTTAAGAAGGCCACTAACTTCAACCACTGACCGTGTCAAATCCACCAACAGCTCTCGTAAACAGCCTTTTCATTCAGTCAGAACAATGCGGACCTGTTTTTTGAACACAGGTCAAATTAACAGGATTAGTTTAATGAGTTTTTAAAGCTTGGTAGAAGCCATTACACTTGTGCTTAATCTCCAGCAGACTGTCAAGCCTCACTGAAAATCTGATTACCTATAATAAAATTGTCTAGAGGCTAAATGGAGGAGCCTTAACATCCATTGATGGGGAGTGGTAGTGAGAACAAGTAATATATCAGATTGATTGTATCACAGAAGGTGTCAATAAAGCAGAATTATTCTTCCTCCACTCTGTCACATGATGTTCTGTTTATCACTATTAGTATGCGTGTAAGCGCACGCAGAGGTACAGTACAGGAGCTGTCCTAATAAATATAATGTTCTAATAAGATAGAAAGCATTGTCATTTGATACCACCATACAATACCTTGTTGTAGCAGATATGTGCAGCTGAAATGATCTTCTCAGAGAGGAGAGATTAGTGTCCATAACACTCAAGTGGAAGGAATGAGCTGAGTAGCAACTTAACATTTATTTATTTATTAATTGACTGATTGATCGCACACCCTAAATGCATAATAAACCAAAACTAAGTGTTTTGTGCTATACTTGTGACGTGTACATCTATAAGAAAATAATACCAGTGGTTACTTGCAAATTTTCTCGTTGCATTCTCGTTGTAGTCAAACTTCTGTGATCACTGAAATTTTGCTGAAAAATACTGATAAAATCGAATCAATATCCATGTCCCCTCCCCTAACCTGTGGTTCTGACTAAGAAAGCACCAATGATGTCTAACGTTACCTGAATAGCAAATGATGAATTTGCAACACAAGAAGTCGTGACTCAGTCATCTTTGCGGATTTGTTGTAGGATGCTTTCTCCTGACAAAGATTTCAAATGGACACCCACCAGCAACAATGGCAAAATACAGGAGCTGTTTATGAATAAATCGCCTAAAATACTTACCGTTTTATTGCTTTCCATGAACGAAGAGTTAAATAGAGGGGAAACCCCTCCCAGTCGTTCTCTTCAACTTTTACTCAAGTGTATGTACGCTTCTTTTTTTTTTTTACTAGATCACGAACCTGACGAAACCACACGTGTTGAACGATTTATAGTTAAGTTTTTGGTTTGAATTGACGTGTAAAAAGAATTCTTTCAGTAAACTCCGCGCACCAACAAAACGCCGTTCGCGCCGAAGCTTGTGGAATGTCACGTGACCACTTATAGTGAAGTCCTCGTGCTCACATACCAATTTCATCACAATCCGGTCGTCTCGGTCATCAGTTGTCGAATCAGTAGCCGAACTTTCAGTTTCAGTTTTTCAGTTTCCAATTCTCACGTTTTCCCCGAGCGAACATCTAATAACAGGCGCAATCTTTTGGGTATATGTGAAAAATAAGTCAACTGTCTCGACAGACCATCCTTTGCTTATAAAAAAGAGGCGTAAGACTGAGACTTTAGCAGAGGGTGTAGATTCGGGACAGCACTGCTACGGGCGTCAAAACCGAAGGATGGAGATCTGGCTGAGCCCCAAACACCGACTCCCCTGCTGCAAGCTCCGGTAGTGTCTTGGGCAAAATGCATTGTATTTACCGAGCACCTAACCAAATAACGCAGTCTCCGCAAGAGAGCGAAAACCCGGATCGCAGCGATTTGTTTACGCGCGTTTGACAGTAATTGGAGTTCTTTAGCAAAGACCCACTGATGGAATAACGTAACCTGTTACCTACGCAAGGAAACCTTACAACGTCCGTTTTGTCGCTCGATTCCTTGCCTGAAAGAGTATAAGGAATGTTTGGAATACAGAATCGAAGGCTGTTTGGTGTTCTTTCATTACCGGTAATTGTGGCAGTGATGTGCTGTGCTCAAAGGTAAGAAGAGCTGGTGGAGACCATGGCGCGAGCGCGTAGACCTCCTGGGCTCTAATATGATGGAAATAACCTTCTTTATTATTTCTTTTCAGCGCCAATGAACCAGGAAACATGTCTTTTGTCAAAGAGACAGTGGACAAGCTTTTGAAAGGCTATGACATTCGTCTTCGACCAGACTTTGGAGGTATGATGTTGTTCACGTCATTATTTCTTACTTTTAAGGTTGCATAAGTATATCAAGATTGTTTTTTACATTGATATAAAATAAATAAATGCTTTCAGTGAACTTGAGGATTAAGTTTTTCTTCTCATTTAAGGTGCACCGGTCGCAGTTGGCATGAGCATCGATGTGGCAAGCATAGACATGGTGTCTGAGGTCAACATGGTATGTCTGTTTATATCTTTAATTATTTATTGGGCCATTGATAAGTAGCAGACCTTTGGACATGTCCAATCATTCTGTGTACCAGAAGGAGCTTTTAATGGCGCTGTCCATGGTCCTGAAATCTCATAGCTTAATTTCATCTGCCTGTGAGCTTCCATCAATCTGTTTTAGTGCCAAGGTCTAGTAAGGGAAGTGTTTTTAATATTAAAATCCTATCAGTACTACATTGTGGAGGATGTGGTGTTTTCTCATCATGTTAATGCTTTCGTAGTGCAGATCAGCACCAGCAAATCACGTCCAATGTCAGAGGATCACTTTGATATCCTACTTGTTTTGGAACTAGAAACTGTATCAGTGTATTTTTTGCCAGTCAAAGTTTGCGACTGTCGGCTGTATTAAAGTGTTTACGGTTTATTTGTAGATAGTAAGCACAGTTGTTTCATGTACAACATATATAAAAGTTTGATTTGGAGTGTTAGTTTATACAATATGAAGTCTATGCTGACTGTGTTACATTTGTTTATCTATATTTGACTTTATTTCGACTGTAGAACTCATGCTGATTTGATTACACCTGTCAGAAATGTTGCATCCAAAGTCCTCAATGGTTCATGTCCACATCATCATATGAGACCAGGTTGTCTCCATGGTGACCGTGTCCATTTCACAGTCATGAATATGCAGATGGTTAGCCCTCTCACCTGGGCGCTGAGTGGAGGATGCTGTCAGCTTAGAGTCCCACAAGGGGATGGACACATATGCTAAAGGCTGTGACACAAGAAGTGATCATCAGTCACCTGAACCTGTGTTTATACAGTTCCAAAGTTGATGGACACTGACATGATGAAATTGTTCAGTATCTGCCCTCATCTGGGTAGCATGATACTGTGTGTCAGTCACAGTGTGGTTCAAAAACTGACATATTTGCACTTTATTTTCAGTTTTTGACATGGTTGTTCTCATATTGTAATATTTATGAAGGCTTAATCTGAACTCAAATACACTGGCTTTGATTCACTCTGCCATTGTGTCAAATTAGAGGATTTGTGTGCTAGAGGTTTGATGTCTGTCACTTGCGGTCTTACCTTTAAAGGTGAGAGTTTGAACAAGGTGCTCTAATCCTAGATTACCCCCAAAGACGTCCGTTGGATCTCAGGGCAGCGAAAGTCGCATAACCCACGCAGTCACAGAAAATCTTACTCTTACAGCTTGAAAAATTACTTCATGTCCTATGGAAGACCATTTCATTACTTTTTTTTTAGCGATTCTGAGTTTATATCACACAATTCTGACTTTTCATCTGAATTGCAAGTATATATCTCGCAATTTAGTTTTTTTCTCTAAATTGCAAGTTTATATCTATAAATTCTGAGTTTATATCTCTCAATTCTGACTTTTTTCTCACAATTGTGAAAGATAAAGTTGCAATTATCCTTTTTTAATCCCATGGCAGAAACAAACCTCCCTAATAGCTCTCTCTGAAATCTGTCTGATTTTCCAGGTTAATGAGCTTTTAGCTTGTATTACTTTCGATTTAGTTCTATCTATAAGAGAAAAAAAAAACTCCAAACTCATTATTGCATCATCCAGTACTTGTTGTCATGTGAGATGTGTGCTGCTCTGATTGGAGCTGTCTGTAATGCAATGCCACTCAGCCCAACTGTTCTGCCCACATCTTTCCTTTCACTCACTTCTCCCACTCACTGTAGAGATGCATTGATCAGTGCATTTTGCAATATTAAGATCATTAATAATTAAACGCAGCCACGCTTAGTCTTATCAGGTATGTGAATTATTCACTATAGCCACATTTAGCGTTAGTTCTCCCGTGGAGTAAAACTGACCCTGTCAGCATGAAATATTAACTCAATTTGTAGCTGAAATCAACAGGGCTGCAGACATTAGCCCGGTTGATGAGGTTAGCCACGTGACTGAACTTAGAGCGCTTTTGCACGGGAAGTCTAATGGTAAGGTAATCAAGCAGACGCTAACAGGATTTTCCCGCCTAAGAATGGTGTTTGCTCTTTACAGATTAGTTATTTCTGTACAATGGATTAGCTTTCTTTAGAGGTACAAATTAGGATTACTTGGCCCATATTGTTAATAGCAGTGATCCAGGCAGGACGAGGATGAGGGTGTGTGTATGTGTGTGGCGGGGGCTGCTTCAGCTCAGCAAAGCTCAACGCAGCCCAGCACAGTGGGGATATCAGGGAAACCTCTGTGCACAGTAGGGATTACAGCAGTCAGTGTGATTATTATTCTGTGAGACAGTTAAGCATCCAGGGAGTGACAGGAATAGAGAGCAATATGAAACATTACCGGCAGAGGCATATCTGTGCACGTCGACGCACACACTCTGCCTGTGTATACATGACTGCTTATGCGGGGCTGTATGGGATAGTTCATCTCTCTTGAGATTATCTTTGAAGTGATATGATTGAGTGCATGTTTGCGCGTTACAGAAATGGTGAGAAAGGGAAAAAAAGTGTCTTAGTATGCATTCATAGATGCATCAAAGTTGAATGTGAGAAGGGAAATGGATTTTACACTACTGGTCAAAAGTTTGGAATTATTCATTTCTTTATGTTTAATAAGAAGTCTCTTGTTCTTACAAAGGTTGCATTTATTTGATCAAAAATACAGTAAAAACAGCAAGATTTTGAAACATTATTATACTTAAAGAGAACTGTTTTCTGTTTAAATATATTTTAAAGCTATTTATTTTTGTAACTTTTCACTAGACTTAGACACTAGACTAGACTAGACTCCGGTCTTCAGTGTCATGTGATCCTTCAATAATCATTCTAATTTGCTTATTTAATGTTCTATAAGCATTTCTTGATAATCAATGTAGAACTTTCTTATTATTATCAATATTGGTGCTTATCAGTTATTGGTGTTCATTTGTTAATAACAAACGATTCTTATTATTATCAATGTGGAAGTTTTTGCTGCCTGATATTTTTGTGTAAACTTTGTTACATATTTTTTAGGATTCACTGATGACTAGAAAGTTCAAAAGAAAAGCATTTATTTGAAAATACTGTTTCATGACATTATAAATAATAATGTAACCGTGTCTGTTTTTTTAAATCTTCAATTTTTTATGTTTCATTTTCTAGAAAAATGTAATAACAGTTTTCAACATTGATAATAATAAGAAATGTTTCCTCTGCACCAAATCAGCATATTTTCTGAAGGATCCTGTTATACTGAAGACTGGAGTAATGCCTGCTTTGCATCACAGGAATAAATTACATTTTAAAATGTATTTTAAAAAAGCAGTTCTTAAAAATTGTAATAATATTTCACTCTATTAATGAATTTGCTGTATTTTTAGCAAATAAATGCAGCCTTGGTGAGCTTTAAAAAAAAACGTAATTATGCTAGTGTTGCTGTCCATGGTGCTGATATGCTCATGTTTTTTTGTGCATAAGATTTGACTAGGATTATGCAGATGTTGAGGTCTTGACATAGGCTAATTTAACAATTTGTTACAACTTAGAGTACATCAGTCGTTAACACAGAATCTAACACAGAATATAGTATAAGAATATAATAACACAAATCAGGACAAAAATAATTTTTTGTGAACTTAACTGCACAATATATGTTGTTGATGGCGTATTACTATGTTTATCAGATGCTACTGTAATTTTACAATTCAATTCTGTTCAATTCTGTTACACTGACATTTATAGTCAGGCACACACATACATATTCAACAGGACATTACACTGTCAATGTCACATAAGGCAGCTTTCATTTTGTGTTTGGTTAATTTCAATAACAGGCCCCTGGAGTGTTCAGTACAGATTCTCCTGTAAGTGTGGCTGACAGCACCAAAGGCTTTAGTAATTTCATTTATTTTGAATTCCTCAACCCCAAATTGACTTTAAAATGTATTGTTCTTCAACACATCAGCTTAAATAGCTCTTTTTTTATATCAAGGCAGAGTTTTTTCAAGTTTAAATGTATGCTGCTAATTTAATGTTTTTTTTCCTTGTGTCTCTGTATTCATCAATCCAGACACAGACACTAATACAGTTTTAAAATATATTTAAAAGAATTGTTTGAAATTATAAGCACTGATGCAATTTCATTTAATTTGAAGATTTATTGTTTTTTTAATTATTTATATTCATTTTTTTCAGCAAGGATGCATTAAATTGATCAAAAGTCACAGTTAAGACATTTATAATGTTACAAATGATTTTACAAAAGAAAAAAGAAGTATCATGGTTTCCAGAACAGTATGTATATTCTGCAAATATAGGCTAACGGGGCCACGCTAACCAAATCCTGACCCCCCTCAGTGGAGTCAGGTGTCGGTATTTCTCCTGTCTATTTCACAAAACAGAAAGGAGTAATTGATGCTCAAATGTTGACATTTAGACTGTTTAAGCGCAGGTGTAAGTGTATGTGATGTGTGTGATAGATTGATAGAGGTAATATAGTGACAGAATTGCACAACTGCCTCATCCAGCCATGATTAGTCCAACCTGTTAACTCTTGCCATTAGCCAGTGAGTCACAGGAAAACATGTCCTGATTGACTGACATATCCACGGCTTTTCTTACACCCCGGTTGACTGTGACAAGGCCTGATTGTGTGGCGTAGTGTATAAATAGCCAGCTGCCATGGCAATGAGGCTTGCTCTTGCGGAGTGTCAGGTGGGCAGGCTGTGTGTGCGCATGTGTGTGTGTGTGTGTGTGTTGAACGTTAAATTGTGGTACCTCATTAGCTAGACTGACGTGCCAGATACGGACATGAAACACATCAAGATTTTAGTTTGTGCGTGTGTTAATGAAACCAAGAAGAAGGAATTCAATGGAGTGGATGTCTTTGAATGTTTTACCGTCACTTCATATGACAAAAGTAACGGTCCCAGAGGTTCTGTAGTGACATGGATAGACATTACAAGAGAATTTGTGCTTTCCCCACAGCATTCAAGCGCGTAGTCTGAGACAAGGCTGTTACACTGAGCTGCTTTCCAGATTTTTACCCCAGAGGCTTGTTTTTTCTGTTTTCCCTGGTTTCCTCTGAACATCTTCATTGGTTTTTACTCAAGCTCTAAAAGAATCTCTCTTTACTGTGGCAGTTGTGGAAGTTGTGGTCTAATCATATCGTACCCTGAAGTTTGTTCTTGAAAGTTACACCAATGTTTCAGGTGCGGTACAAGTAAAACTCTTAAGAAGACTATGATCTGTGTAGCATATTGATTACCACAAAACAGTGATATTTTGGTAGTATTCACATATATATAAAATTTTGAATTGGTTTTTACTTTTACATTCTTAAGTTTCTGTTTTCATTTTTAAGTTTTAGTAATGTTGTTATGTGCCTTTGTCATTTTATCATATGTATTTTTAAAAAATATTCATAGCTTTAATTTACTTGTATTTCAGTTTTATTTTTAGTACTTTTGTATAGCTGCTAAGACATTTGTACTTTTCGTTTTTTGTTTTTTTTTTGGTTTAATATTTGTATTTTTCCTGCTCTTTTTAATTAGCCAAAAATTTTATATTTTTCTTTTTTTTCTATTCCTTATGTTGTTGTTAACTACAACAGCACTGCCAATAATTGCACTGAAGATCATTTTAACAAACAGAACAGAAGTCATGTTTACAGAATTGTCTACAGAAAAAAAGTTACATAAAAAATCAATTAATTCAGCTGTGTCTAACCATATATAACCATATGATAACTTCAAGTTTGTCCATGAAAGGGATGCTCTTAAGACACCAGCTTTATATTAAAATGGGTGTTAACAAATTTAAGTTTTACTTGGTAATGATTTCTATCAAAGTATATGTTGTGTGAGCTGAAAAGTTTCCTAAATCATAATTTTAGAGGTGTGGTTATTGTTTTAGGTAGAATGAATCACAGTTATGTGTTCTTGTGGGTGAGTTTGTTTAGTGTAAACAACACTTTAAGCATAGATACATTGCATCTCTTCCTATTTCCCAGCTTTACATGGTTGTAAAAGTTGAAGGATTGGATATAACCTTGCTCAAACAAGGTTGGTAAGTGATTCATGCACACTATCATGTTTAACGTGCATAATGTAAAGTGTTAGGTCATATTTAAATGTTTAATAAAGTAGTACGTTTATTTTGGTGCATTACCTTGTCCCACTTTCAGTGGAAATGCATTACTGTGAGCACAATCTTTGTTTGCTTGTTTTACCAATAGAGGGACAAGCTGAAATTGTTTTATAGCTGAACTTGTATTGAACCCGGAACATTCCTTTAAAGCAGGTTTATGTTCCTTTTCCTCACAGTTGCTATTTTGGTAGACATCTTCTTACATGCCTGAGTAAAAAACCAATATTGTAGGATTCTGTAAATGGAAATGTATTACATTATGAACCAAATAGCTTCAGCTTGAAATGTGATCCATGCACTGTCTAATAAGGTCTGCTTTTTAATGTTGTGCTCTTGATGTCAGTGCGTGTAGCTGCATTCTGTCTTCAGACCGGAAGTGACAGGGCTGTTAAAGACTAAAAGCTCTCATGCTGTCAGTGGGGTAAGCCAGGGCCTTGAGTAAAAAGGATTTGCCTTATGTACATTACATTTTACTGTAACAGCGCCTCTCTCTCATCTCTTTTAAAATCAGGGAATGGGAATGTCATTACACACACAGAGGCGTATTTTTACTGACAGAGTTGAGCTGTAGTGCAAGAATTATGGCATGAAGTATCCCATTCCAAGACGTCTGTCAGCAAGATTACTTGGTAAAGGCCAAAAAAGTGTTGAAAATATAACACTATTCCATAAAAATGAATTAAATACAATTTGCATCTAACGGACCGTGCTGCTTACACAGCCTCTCTTGAGGAGGACCCGGCACAGGCGGTATTAAATTACCCTGTCAAAATGTGCTGTTAGCAAGCAGAATATTTCTCAGAAATCAAAAGCATTCAGACATAATCAATATACTGTTGCTGTTCTGTGTTCAGTCAGGAGGGTGAATCTCACGAAACCTGTCAAGAGCAGTTCTCAGTCCCAATATTCGTGTATGTATATATGTATATATATATATATAGATAGATATTAGCAATATTGTTGTAATTTATTATTTATTACACTCATGCCGGCGAACTGTTGTA
>SCHK01272620.1:0-19286 GCA_004124795.1 Poropuntius huangchuchieni
AAGTGAACTATCCCTTTAAAGGGGAAGCTTTCCAACATTTTTCCTGTCTGCCATATTAATCAAACAACAGTGAGAGAAATCTCACTGCTCTTGACTAAATCACTTTTGTAACTTTAATAAGAAGAAATTAAATAATAATGATATTTTTACAGAATCTATCTTAATACATGTTTTAATTCTATCTGTCTATTGATCGATCTATATCTTTGTCTTCAGTGAGCTTGAGTTTTTTTTTTTTTTTAGTCTTGTCTCTTTTTAGGCTTGTATTAGTTTGATATTGACATTTGGAATTAAGTATTAAGTATTAAAAAAGATTTTAATATCATAACCTTTTTAAAAGAAAAAAATAACTGTATCGTGATATATATCATTATCATTACACACTACACATTACACATACTCTTACACACAACTAAAATACTAAATTTTAATTAATATTTACATATGTATATAAAGTAATAATATATACAGTAGTTTGATTTAGAAATGGACACAAAACAATATTTCTAGTTATAGAGATTACCTTCTGCCATTTCAAATCTGAAAAAAATGCATAACCACCAAGACTTCAACCAACTTTACCACAAACCAATCTGGGGTCAACCAACTTCACTCCAGTGACCTTACTGGTCAACCAGCATTGCTATTACATCTTTGTTGGTGAACACCATTGACATCCGCCAGCTAGACAGCCAAACCGCATTAACCATCACAGAAAATCATTCTGGTCTAAGATGGTCTTTTCAGCAGCATTCGTGCACAGTGCCTCATTTCTCCTTGGCTAATCTCACTCTTACCCTATTCCTAATGGATGTCTCCCCCCTCACATCCACCTCTCTTTCTGGAGTGCGGTATCATTACTGTAGCTCCATATGAGTTTTCATTGACAATCGGTTACTGGGTTCAGCAGTAACACTAGTAACAGTTCTGGGCTCCTGAGGGCCCCGGTCTGAGCTTGAGAGTGTGTGTTAAGCAGTATTGATTGTGCACAGAGACGAGCGAGCGTATTTCACATCCTGCTGTGATTTCTCTGCCCCTGGTGCTCTTTGTCGTAGATATATGAGGTCCTGTAAAGGTGCTGATGTGAAGCCTGATGCGTAATTCAAAATTTCTCTGCGACTCTGCGCACTGTCTGCTGTTCAGGAAATCTATATATATGTATCTGTTCGGGTCATGAGATAAAAAGTTGGTGTGGGTGAGCATGTGCTGTTGTGTGTGTTTCTACCTTGTCACCTCCTACCAGCTGCTGTCTTTCTATTTTTCCTTCGCTGTCCTCTGCCTGAACTCGGCCGCTCAGCATCGCCACTGCCTGACACCTCAGCCATACTAATGACAGCGAGGTGATGGAGAGAACGATAGAGGGGGGTGCGATGGAATACACCGGAAGGAGAGGAGAAGACAGCACATTATCGCGAAATTGTGTTTGCGTTGCAAATAGAGGAAAGCTAGATAAACTTTTATAAAGAGAGACCGGGGCTACTTGTCATACAGGGAATTTGTCACAAGCAGCAGTTTGTATGACCGTTTCGAACATCACGCTTAAAATCATTTTGTTGTTCAAAACTTTAATTTTATTGTAGCGTTCATTTCAATCTTATATAACTGTTAAATGAAAACCTTAGCATTTCTCAAAATGATTTTCCAGTTGTTATTCCGTACATGATAATGTTGTGATGCGTTCTACATTCGCTTTAGTAAATAGAATTTTAAACAGTTTTAATGGTTTAGTTCAAATTTATTTAGACAAAATTGTATAGAATAGTTTATTTATTAGTTACTTGACCATAATATACAATTAATTATCCGGTATTGTTATCATCCTCATCCCTAGCAGTTTTTCATAATTATCAGGTTGATTTTTACATTTTCTGTATTTATTAGCTGCAACATTTGTTGGCAAAATGTGTTTGTAAGGTGTTTGTATTTCCGTATGAGGTGTTTTGGGATCTTTACTCTTTATATTTTGCTGAAAAACCTTTAATAGACTGTTTAATGGGTGGTTCAGTTGTGACAACTTGCCCCATGCACACTGTATCAAAGGAATTGTCGAAACATGATGTATTTAGTTTTTTTTTAATTTTTCTCAACTCTCTTCTTATTGATTGTCTTAGTAAAACTACTTTTTGTCAGTTTAAATTTGTTTGTCCACTAAATGTAAAATGCCTCATTCAGCCCAAATTATTTTGATTTGCTTATTGCTTAAATATTTTAGCAGTAACCCAATAAATTAAGAGAGTATTTTGGTGGCATATATATAGTTTTATAGAATACTTAATATGTGTAATGCATTATGATGTTGTTTCAAAGCAAATATATCTTTACAAACTCTTAAAACTGTATCCCAAAGACTTATATGGTACACTGAAGTATGGTAACAAATGTAAAAAGATGAGCCCCTAACATCACAACAAAAAACTAATGATGACAAAACAGCAACACAAGTTTAAATACAGTCAGCAAACATCAACAATCTTGTAAAAGCAATGTTAATTATTATTCTTGCTGCAATGCATGTTGTGAACTCAATCCTTAACATTTTAGCAGTATTGTTCAATATGAAATTCTTTGCCCAGACAACTGTATTTGACAGTTTTTATATAGTTTCACTGAAGTAATTCACCTATATTAGTATTAGTATTCGCGAATAAAAAGGTCCTTTCAACTGGAAAATATGCAGTTGCTTTTTTTTTTTTATAGTCCAGTGTAACATCTTGTCCTGTTAATAGGGCATGTTGCCACAAAAGTCCAATGCATGTTCAATGACCTGAATCTTTCCTGGACGACGTTGAACAGCCAAATGTTGAACAGCTATTTTGCAGCCAAGATTTTAATGTATGTGCCTATACACAGACACTGACCTTCAAAACTAAACCTACCCTGAGAAATATCCACTTGAGTAAAAAGTGACACCAAACCCCGGTGTCCCCAAGGACACTTCTCTCTCTGTATTCCTTGAAGAAATAAGCGAAAAAAGAATAAGGGATGAAATGTGTTGTAGATTATGCCCAGAGCCCTTGTATTTTCTGATCACAGTGGAACGACTCAGGGGACCGACTCACCTGATTGGCCGAGAGTGCTGGTGTGTGGCCGGAGCACAGAGGCGTGTGCGCCTGCTGATAGGCAGTTGCTTGGCGACTGTGTGCTTTATGCTGAATGACATTACAGGCTGTGATTGATGCAGCCAGTGCCCAGCTGTGCATGAAGAAAGGAGAGAAAGAGGGAGAGAGAAATGAGCAGACAAATGAGGAGAGAGAGAGAGAGAGCAAGGATTTGTCCGCCTGGCTCATGCTAGTAGAAGAGGTGTAATAACTATAATTACAGCACAATTTAACACATTAAACAAAGAGATTGATGCCACACCTACAGCTAGAAGCTTGTTTGAATCTCTCAGTGTGTGTACATGAGTAGAAATGTACGTGTGTGCTAATCTAATAATAAAAAACATAATGAAAGCATCTAAAAATAATGTGTTTGAGAGTAAATTTGCACATAGGCACTTTTTATATACAGAAAAACAATTTTCTTTTTGTCAAATGGGACAAACAAATTAAAGCGTTCATTAGTGTGTGCAGTAATAGTTTGGAGCTCTATATGTAGAAGCAAGCTAATGAGCCCTGTGATGAATACACGTAAACATAGACACAAAAATAGAATTCTTTGGTGCAAAGAGATGCACGCAGCTGAAACCTAGGGATAGTTGCGCACAGAAGGAGAGATGCAGTGTGTGTGTGTGTGTGTAGGTGGGAGATAATAATGCTTTTGAACAGCCAAGATGTTGTGTGTTCTTGGCTGCTGACTATCTGATAGCAACAGCTTGAATTTGACATGAAGCTCTGTAGTAAAAAATACGAGTGCATTATTTATCAAAGAGCACCTGTATGCTGAGGTCACCTTGCCCAGAAACTGTCCACTTCCTGTTAATGATGAAGGGACGATGGGAATGAAATAGAAGGAGAGGAAACGTGGATGATGAAACTTTAAAAAAAAGATGGAATCCGTTTAGTTTTGTGTGTGTGTGTGCGACTTTTAAATACTTTCTGGCACAGTTTAAGGTTTAATCTTCAGTCTTTTCTGTAAAGAGACCGTATTTGTTCATCAATACTGCACAATAAAAATGAATAACTGCACAAATGTACTTTGATACAGGTCTGTTGTGAAGGCTGCGGTTGCCAGCGCTCATCTACTGCTTTATTATGAATTGTTTTAAAGTTTACGGTGTTATTTGTGTTGGTGGTTATGCGTTATGTGATGTTGGCGTAGATCGCATCTCTGTCTTTAAATTTGTAGTTGAATGTCACCTTGTGCTTTGTGTGCATCATTGCTCTAGAGAGTTTTCATCTCTTGGGATGTTGTCAGTCTGACAAATGTGTCCCCAATAGTTCAACTACCGTCTAACTATGATTTCTGTACTCAGGTTTAACATTAATGGTGTGCAAGAGGTGTTCTCTTAAAAAGCGTGACCAGATATACTGTATCTTTGGCTTTTGCATCTAAACTCTTCATGTACAGATACATATATGGTTATTTTAAACTTGTATGCATGTTTTCTCCTCATTATTTCCAAACCATTTATGTAATTTAGCAGCTTCAAATGAATTAATTAGATATCAGTCAGATTCAATAAACTAATGCCATAGGTAGAGTTGAACTTACTCATACACAATTAAAGAAATCATAACACTCGTTATAGTAGATGAAGTGTTGCTTTAAAGTTAAAAGAGCCAGTCACTCTAAGAGGTAGAGGCATCATAGTGTTGAGCACAACTGGTTGTCCAACCAAAAGCGTAAGAAAGAATAAACTTGTTTGAAAACACTAATTTTTGTGATTTTGTTTGGTGCTGTGGAAATTACACGCTGCACCTTTAAGGCAGACAGCTTTCTATTTCTGCGGTTGCTCTCTCGATCTTTAATCTACATAGACATCTGTCTTTCTCTCCCTCCATCTCGCTCTCACACATCCAGTTCACACAAACACACACAATCTCATCTATTTTCATTACCAAATATGTTTCACCTGAGTGCACACTGAGAGACTGATTATAACACTCACGTTTGAGCTTTTTAAAACAATGATTCAGGCATAACAATTTTCATAAACATCTTATCACCCACTTTCTGTCTCTCTCTCTCTCACACATACACACACACGCACCGTCTGTGCCCATGGGCAGTACAGAACCACGGTAATTGAACTGACATACCTACAGTGTATTAATACAAGTTTAATATGGCTGGTGTGAATGAGAGAAGAGCCCGAGACATAAAGAAGACGACAGGAGAGAGCGAGAGGGTGAGTTAGAAATGGGAGCAGCAGAGCAAATCAAAGCAAAATTAAATGGATTTGCATATTTCAATGAACGCCGCAGGTAGGCCTTCTAATTATTTCATTTTCCCTCAGCTCTCATTTCCTCACTTGTTCCTCTCAGTCGACAGACGGCCTGTTGGACTGTTAAAGATGTGTACTTTAGCTCCAGACTTCTTATTCAGGCCGTTTCAGCGTCTCAGTTATTGCTAATGATGCACTCGCTGTTGCACTTCCTGTCCCAACATCACCCAAATTTATTTTGCGTCTTGGCCTACCTTTTGCTCGGGTAATTTGTTTTTGGAAATGTTGTTCTTTCATTGAAACTCTCCCCTGAGACTGTTTCCCAGTTTAATTCAGTTCTCAGTCTGTGGCCGTGACTGCTCACACTGTTAGCAAATCAATGAAGTGATGCTTATGTAACTCCATTTTTGACAAAAAAAACAGCAATGATTATATGAATATTAGTCATAAATATTGTGGAGCATATCACTGACTTGATAAGAATCATTGAGTATGGGTAGTGTTTTGAGATTTGGGGGAAGAAGGGATTTTTTTGTGGAATAAGATGTGCTGGACACGCTGGAATTGTTATACTGGACATACAACAATATGTGAGTGATTTTGAGCGTGAATGTGATTTTGTAAAAAGCACATTACTGGCGTATATTTGGTGCCAAATCTAATACGCCAAAATCTAATGATGTTGCGAGGTTCCAGCCTCATTGTGCAAGCAGGCTTTGGTTGAAATTGCTACACAATTCATGGTTAGAACTAGGGCTGGGTAAAAATATTGATTTTTGTTCCAGTGTTCCCAATTTTGATTCTTAAAATCAAGCAAAATCAATCTTTTATTTCCTAGTTTCAAGGTGTGAAAGTCATATATACAGAAGATTGTGTATAACCAAATAGTTTCTGGTCCCCATTGACTTTCATAGTATATTTTCCATACTATGGAAGAATATTATTGGTTAAACGCATTCGTCAAAATAACAGAATAAAGAAACTCATACAGGTTTGGAATAACGTATGATAATGACAGAATTTTCATTTTTGGGTGAACTATCTCTAAGTTGTTTTTGCCAGCTTTACGTGAAAACAAACATTCAACCAGTATAGTCCAATAATGAGCAAATTCCTCTCATGAACTGGTTCTTTGTAGTAAATCAAAGACATGACCAGTTAAATTTTTAATTTTACCTTTGCTTTAGTGCGTAATATAGTTGTGCATGCAAATGATCTGAAAAGTTACAAAGCACAAAGTCCACACCAAAGCGAACCAATCTCTCAGAAAGAAAACACTTTTCTGAAATGCCTCGTTTGTTGTCCTGCAGTTACTTCTGAGACTTGCTTATGTCACCATGTTAGACATTTGCATAATGCCAGCCCTCTGGCTGCTTTGGTCCGCCTTCAAAGAACAGATGGGCAAGTGATTTTGCTATGTCGAGGAGTGTTTTCACTGTGAAGGCAAAAAACTTTGAACTGATGCTGTAGTTACCATAGACATTATATTGTTAATAGAAAAAAAAGTTTTTTAAACTTTAAATTCTAAAAAAATGTATTCTAGGAGACCCCAAAAATAAAATTGTAATATGGGCACTTTAATACAGTCTCAAACACTAAGAACATTGTGGACATACTGTACAACAAATGGACATTATAACTGAAATATACCCAATTGGATCAGAATCATGATGAACAGAATCAAATTGAATCAGTAGCTTGTGAATCACTATTGAATTGAATCAGGTAATCTGTATTGAAACCCAGCCATAGTTATTTCAGATGTGAACAAATCGAAAAGAGTCAACCAATATATTACAAAAGCTCAGTGCCTGTCACACATCTTCTAACGACTCTATAATTCAATACCGTGTATCTACAGATGCTGTATTCTTACAGTACAGGCTCCATTTCTGTATCTCTGAGAATGTGGGGATATTTTGCATCTGTGTCATACGTCTCTGACAGTGAGGATGCATTAAGTGAATCTGTATTCAGTGTCTCTGACAGTGACGACATATTCTGCCATTTCGTAATCTTGTTTTGAAGCCCAATGTCATTATAACTTGTATCATGGTTTGGTTTTATTCTTTCAGTATTCCAAGGCCATTTATATTTTGTTTTTGTAATTTGATTTGCTTTGATTTGTATTGGGTCAGAGAAGATGCGCATTTGACGTTATATATGAGTTTCAGAACCCAAGTAAAGATATTCAGCACACAACAAACAGAACAATTTACCATATTTAGGTTCACATCCTGTATATTTATTCAGGATGATATACATCTAAATAGTTAGTTTTATAATCATGTTTACTATTCGGCCTAGTTTTGTCTGCATGCATTTGACTCTGGGCAACATTGCCAGGATACCGATGTAAAACTGGAGAAACTTGAAGTGATTTATTTGCTTATTTATTTTGAAATACTGTCAAATAAGAGGGCCTCTCCTTATCATATTGACCCTATTGCTGAACGGATCACTCATTTCAGATTCATAGTGCACATTCACAATAGCAATAAGATCCCTTTCAATTATTTGTCTTCATAATTTAATTGGAATTGGAATTTAATTATGCAAGTTGAATAATGAACTCATTTTAATCACTCTAATACTCTCCACAGTCTGGATAGGTCTAGAAGCGCAACTCTTGATTAATTGTGATTACAGTTACTTCCCATGATTCCTCATCCCACTCCTCGGTCTCGTTTTAACACGATCATGTGCTCCGTCTTTCGCTTTTCTATCCAAGACACCTCCGTCATCTCCATCCTCACAGCATAAATGTCAAATTAAACGGCTTCCTCTTCGTCTCGCACTCTCTCTCTTTCTCTGTTGCCCTCTCTCCTTCTTTTCCCAGCATGCTGGCTTGTATAAAAGGTTGTTATGTGAGTTAGGTGTTAATTGGTTGCTGAAGTCCATTAATATTCTCCTTGCGACTTTGCTCGTCAAGAGCCAAGCGGGGAAAACTGATGAGTGTGTGATTTTCCTCCAGAGAGAGAGAAAGAGAGAGCGTGAGGGAGAGAATGAGAGAATGATGGAGAGGGAGGAAGAAAGAGCAAGGTTCAAAGCCTCGCTGTAAGGTCACTGGCACAGAAGGGGAAAAAAACCGAGTTATTTAGAAAGGAGGAGACAGAGCGACAGTCTAAGAAGGCGAACGGAGAGGAAGATAGACAGAGAGAGAAACACTGTGTTGATAAAGAGACACTAAAGGGCACTATTCAGAGAGGAACAGAAAAGGAAGATTATGTTATCATATGGAAAGAAATAGTTCCTTTGTGGGCTGATAGATAACTGGCAGAATGGGGACGAGACGAGAAGGGATGAAGAAAACAGTGTGGTGATCACGTTTCTGTTCTCCTGTTCCTTTTGATAAACAACATGCAGTGCTGCTCAATAGGCTCTGATCCCGGTGAGAAACAGCACACGGCGGCTCTTTCAGAACCTGCGAGAACACACTTCCTGTTGACCAACTTTATTTGAGTGTGATTGTTTCTCTGCAGGTGTGTGTGCTCACAAGTGTGCTTATAGCTGGCAGTAGCAATGCTAACTTGACCATACTGCAGTGCAAAGGAAATCAATTGAATCAGTTTTTTGAATCAGTTTTACTATTGGTAGGGATGCTGCGTTTAGAGTTGAGTATCTTTTAGAGTACATGTAGTCATTTACCAGATGTTTTAATCTGAACAAACTTACAAATGAGGAACATCACAAGCAATTTATCATATTAATAATGTCGCTTTTTCAGTAACAAGCTACTGGGGAATATGTAGCAATGTAGCGTGACAAAACAGCTACATCATATTTGTCACACTGTATCTCACGCGCAGCTTTACAGCCTGCTGGGCTGAGGCGGTGATCAAATGATAATCAGTCCGATTCATTTTAGTGAATCAGTTCATTCGGGCAGTTCGAACAGAAACTGTTCACTGGTTTGTGTCTTTGTGCAGAAGTGCACCAAATTATTTGAGCACCAAATTAGCATATTGTAATGTTTTCTGAAGCATCATGTGACACTACAAAACTTTAAAATATGTTTAAAATATAAAAGTAGTTTTAAATTGTAATATTTCACAATATTACTGTTTTTATGTATTTATTTATTTTGAAATAAATGCAGCCTCAGTGAGCAGAGGGAATATTTAATTGTTTTAAATTGCAGTTCATCACTGTTTAATTATAAAACTATAATCCGATAATCTTTTTTTCTGTTTTAAAAGAAGCTGAGCTTCCGTGTTGACAGCTTCATTATAGTGGAAATGATTAGGAGCGTTCAGTTCAGAACGAGTGTTACAGTGTTGTTGCCTTTAGAGGGGAATTTTACTGTAGCTGTTCAGTGCTGTAAAACAGCGTGTGTGTAGGGGGTGACCGGGTTTAGTTCATCTCCAAGTGCTTTGATGACATCCCACAAATTGAGACTTCAGCAGGACTTGAATTTTGGTTTCGTCTGTATTTTTGTTGTGAGTCGACCATGTGCGTGCGCCTCCGGGTTTGTGTGTGTGTTTGTATAAAAGGTGATAATTGTGCTCATAGGTTTAGAGTTCGTGTGAGGTTTTAATGAGAAGAGCTCACAGGAAGCTGTCTGATTGAGTAATGGCTGCCGGCTTGGCATAAAAGCCTGGCACTAACAAACAACAAGACTCAGAAGGAAAGAGAGAGAAAGAGTGCCAAGAAAGTCTTCCACACACACTCAGGGCCATGCGCACTCGTTTCGCTCTCTCTCGCTCTTACTCTACGCCCTCCTTCTCCTCCAAGAGACTTAAATTCACCACTCCCCCACCCACACGCATTATTACATAGCCTGAAGGACAAAACGCAAATTTAATCTGTGATAAGCAGAACATAGGATCAGCGCATCAAAAATACCCTGCACCTTTTCTGCTGATGCACCAGGATTCCTGCACCCACGGACACCCACCTTCCCACCTGCAGCCTCGGGCTTTCCTGGACCGAACCTTTGGTGCTGGATTAAGTTTTGAGAGCTTTAATGTCTACGGTATCACAAACAGTCAGAGTGTGTATGAGGCATGCATGAGTTTTTAACATTACCCTCATGCAACTGTTAACTCATGTCCCTTAAGTGCTTTGGCAACATTTGGTCTGGTGTGATGCCAGTGAAAAATGAAATGATTTTGATGCAAATGAGGATAGAGGAACAGGAAAGTGGACTGTGGATACACTCTCGTGCTGCACACAACTGTAATAAATACACACACAGCCACATCAGCAGTAATAAAGCATAGTAAGTGTGAGTAGATGAAATTAAGTGACATCTGTGCTTCAACAAAAGTGACAGTTTTTTAAACAGATGGACGTGGCTGTGTAGGGATGTAGTCGGGAGTCATCCAGAAAAAATAGTCAACTAGTTGTGTTAGTGTTACCAACATACACACATATTTATACAGTATACAGTAGTAGTAGTTGGATGGATGGAAGGATAGATAGGTAGGTGGATAGGGAGATAGATTTGTAAGAATAAGGTGGATAGATGTGTAGGTTGGTAGGCGGGTGGATGGTTGAATGGGCGGATGGATAAGTTGGTAGATGGATGAATAGTAGGTGGCTGGATGGATGGGTAGGTAGATTAGTAGGTGGGTATGTAGAAAGGTTGTTTGATGGATGGATGGATGGTTGGTTAGGTGGATAAGTATATGGTAGGTAGATAAGCAGGTGGATGGATGGATTGATGAATAGGTCAGTAGTTAGGTTGGTAGATGGATAAACTGATAAAAGGTAGGTGGATGAATAAATAAATGGATGGATAGGTAGATAGGTAAGTGGATTGATAGGTAAGTTGGTAGATGATGGATAGGTAGGTGGATAGATGGGTGGGTGGATGGATATAGGTACATGGATGGATAGGTAAGTTGGTAGATGGATGGATAGTGGGTGGGTGGATGGTTAGGTAGGTAGAAAAATAGATGGATAGGTGCGTAGATAAGTAGATAGATGGATGGGTAGGTAAGTTGGTAGATGGATGCATAGTAGGTAGGTGAATAGATGGGTAGATAGGTAGATAGATAAGGTGGATAGGTACATGGGTGGATGAATGGATATGTACGTAGATGTTTAAGTAGGTGGATGGATATGATGGTGGATAGGTGGTCAGATAAGTAGGGGATAGGTAGATATAGGTGAATGGGTATTATGGGTGGATAGATGGGTAGATGATGGATGGGTGGTTAGGTGGATAGCTGGGTAATTGACTAGATAGGATGATGAATGGATGGGTAGGTAGATGAAGAGGTAGATGTACATATGGATAGATTTTGTATTTATTTATTTATTTATTTATTATGCAGAACCTGAATTGAATTTCTTTCAACTAATTGATTAGTCTGTGTGAATGTGGACAATCTTGCTATCCTCTCTCTTAGTCCCCTGTGCACACACTGGATACTATTCACACATGAATACACACAGACTCACGCATTTATGCGCACGTAGCTTAGTATAGTACAGAATGTACAGCACGTCGCAAAACAAGACACATTCATTTAGAACATCCCCTCGTGACTTTGTGAACACTCTCTGTGTGCCGGACAGATAAAGGCTGATCAGAAAGAAGCTGATGACCCAGAGAGCTTTAGCGAAACACAACCAACTGTAGAAGTGAGACTGAAAGACAGTGAAGCTCATTGACTGACTGACTGTTTTGCTTTCTGAATGAGTGCTATTGTGGACTCTCACCCTCCCCTGCCCTTTACCAAAATAACGATATGTGGGATATGCATCTGCCAGCACGCACACACTCAAGTATATATACCAGGGTTCTCTCCCAAATTGTCTCTGTGCACTTTCAAGAGAGGTTATACAAATATCAAGCAGATTACTCAAGGAGGTTTGGACTATGGGAAAGAAAAGAAACAATACTTGAAGGAATCATTGGACCTTCCGCCGATGGACAGCTCAAGAAAAAGAGAGAAGGAAGAAAGGAAAGGAGAGATGGATTAACTTTGACTCAACCTTGGTGGAAGTAGGGGAAGTTGTGTGACGACTTTGGGGAAAATCGAATGGAATCAGGCAGTTACCTGAGGCGCAGATCTGAAGTTGTGCTCCCACACAGTGAATATCAGCCCTGCCAATCACAGTGTGTGTGTTAGCGAGGATCCCGGCTGTGCTCAGTATCACGGTGTGCTTAGAACACTAGTATGATTGGCTGTTCTGGGCTTTAAGACACCTGCGCTCATGGTGCGATAACACATAGCTCTTTGTTAGGGATCATTTTGGACTTCTGAGCCAGTTCTTCAAGTTCCTACTGTACACGATTTTCAGTGTTTTAGAGCAAAACCTTTTAATATTTTATACATAAATGTGTGGTATGCAATCTCAACTTGAATTCAATGTCAGATTGGTTATAGATTTGGTTATACAACGCAAAACACGTAATCGAACGCCTGTCTGTACTTCCATTGTTGTGTGCAGCCCTTTCTAAAGTCGCGCAAATGTGGTTGTTTAACTTCTTACAGTTTAAATACTCATTTCAAATCTGGTGAAACAGTTGGCAGACTAGATAGCGCATTGATTTATGATTGTTTCAGCGAGCCAGACTGTGTTTGCGGTATCACGGTGTCGTTCTGGCACCGAGGTGCGCGTCATGAAGAGGTGAATCTCAGCAGGCTCTGCCTCATCACGAAAGAGAAAAACAAACTCGCGAACCCAGACAAGGTGTGAGGAGAAAAACAAGAATTTCATGAGCGAACGCTTTTGTGGGATTCAAATCTGTGATGTGGTTAGCCGGCTACCGTTTTAGATATAAACAAAACAGCCTTGTGCATAACAAGTATGATATTATCTAAAAGCGACTATTCCATTAGTGTTCGCAACGTTCGAGTTTAGTCTTTGAGTGCTAATAAGTGGTTTGACGGGAAAGTTAAGTGTGGAAATTGCCACACGATAGGAATTTTTTTTTTTACTCTTGAACGTGGCGGATTGTTTTAATTAGCTGCCTTCGGTTGGTTGTTATCGCATGCGATATTAGTTGCTTGAGGATTAAAACGCAGCCGCTAAAGTGATTTTGTTAACCCTGCGCTTTAAGAGCACTGGTGTTTAGTGTAGTAATTTTGCTGCGGTTTCAGCTGTGTAGCGTGTGCTGAATTGTGCAGTCATCAACCACAGAGGCCTCATTGATCAGCTACCGAGCCTCAATACACAATGAGACGAGGCCAGCGATCTCTCCTCCTCTCTTCCACTCCATCCCTCCTGCTGCGATCCCTCGTTCTGCTCTCCCTCTGCCGTGAGTCGTCACATTTCTTGCTTTACTTCTCCATCTGTCTCGTTTTTCTCGGTAATTCCTCAGCACACCTTGAAATGAATCTTTCTCTTTCTGTCTGTAACCTTATGAAACCCAAAGCTACTTTCATTTCTCTTCATCTTTCTCATCTCGGTCTCGGCCTCTCGCTTTCTCTTTATTTTCGCCGGTCCCCGTCTCCTTAGACACTTCTATCTGTCCTTCTCTCTCACTCCGCCTCAGAGGAAGATAATTTATGGGAAGGAGCGAAGAGATGCGCGTGTGTGAAGAGAAAAGAGGATACGGGGAGAGGAGAATGGAGGCCGAGCCAGCTGGCAGATTTATGATTGAGGGATCAGAGAAGAGTGTGGACCAAAGACAAAAAGATAGAAAATAGTGGTGTCATGCACTTTTTTTTCCCTTCTCTTCTTTTTTTTTTTTTTTAAATGGGCACCAGAGGAAGTCTTGACTCACTCAGTGCCTTAGGCAAGAAAATATATCAAACTTTTTTATTTTGTTTCGCTTTGCAAATTACCAGTTGGATATGTAAATGCAACATAGAAGTTTTCATTTACGATGCAAAGAGACCCGGGTTCACATCCCGACCTAATATTCTCTTTTGAAATAAAGCAAGCAAAATTGCAGCGGAACTTGACAGTTAGTTATCAACCCAGATTTTCATTGTATGGAAAAGATTTGACATTTTGATAATGATCCTTTTTGTGTTCCACCAGAAAAAAAGGGCATATGAGTTTGGAGAGACGTGAGTGTGGGTAGATTATGACGGAATCTCATTCAATTGGATTGACCACATTTAGATTGCTGCAGCATTTTAGATAAACACTTTGCTTCTTCTTAATTATCAATGAACCGGATAATGCTTAATTGTATGTTCATTCCCCATTACTTTTACTATTATCTAACGCTCACTTAAACACCAATCATTTAATAACACTGATAAATGTCACCTTTAATAGATCTCAAAATCCCAACGTTCACTTTTAGCATTTATTATTTTATTTATTCATCCCTCTATTCTAGAATTTTAATATCAGCCATTTACAGATAATTATTCATAGCATTAATAATTATCATCTTTTGAGAGTCCTGAATTTAATATTATGCCGCTTCTAAGTCACTTATCAATCAATTTGTGAAATTTGAGTAGGTGAACTTGTTAATACAGCCAGCTTGAACTAACCAAATTTAGACTGCCGCTCTATTCAGATGGTAATTGTTTTTGATGGGGACGTCTGTTAAAAATAAGTGTACATATTTCCTCTGTGATAAAACTCATGTAATCGGATGATGATTTACTCACCATGGAGGAGTGACGTCTGTGATGCTACAAACCTGCATGTTCAAACATGACTAATAGGAAAGTAACTATTAATTCATTTAAGTATAATTTTAGTAATAGGAAAATTGATGGATTGTGGTTAAATGTGTTCTTGCGTTTTACCTCACCAAATGATTGATGTCATTTTAAAAATGTGGAAATTAGCAGAAACGAGTTACGCAACCTCTTATTTACAGAAGGCAAATTTGACTACTTGTTAAAATGATTAGTCGTTGTAAGACCTAATTTATATGAATAATAACTTGTATAACTCATTAGATGAAGGTCGACATACTGTAGGAAGGGCAAGATGAAGAAGCAAAGGAGAGTTACGGCATGTGGAAAACTCGGAGCACAGACATCTTGTAGAAAGAAGGGAAGAGAGGAGAGTGGTAAGACAAGAGTCTGAAGTTGAGAGGGAATTGTTAATACAACCATTAAAATGTGCAGAACACTGGGGAGGAAGGAAACGGCAGTATAACAATGAGGAGAACGGGACGAATGAGCAAGAATACAGACTCTGTAGGGACACAGAAAGGCAAGAATGAAGGAAGGAGATATGACAGTGGCTTTATGAAGGATAACCTCAAATTCACTCAGGGACTTTTGTCGTTAAAGAGACCATGTATTCAAGAGGAACCTCAAGGAAACTCGAGATTGGCCATTTTATGGTGTAATTGCTGTTTTTCCCAGAGTATGTGCACTTATAGCTCAGCAAGGACATTGTTGGTCCTGTTCTCTGTGAGTCACTACCTCAGGATGATATGACAGTCTGTCTAAACTTCAGACTTCTCTTGCTGTTTTCCTCTGCCTTTAATAACATCACATCTGGGGTGCTGGACCACATTGTCAGCAGGAGCAGAAGTCCTCAGTCTAATTCAAACCTGTAATAAATACATGTTCTGATGTGCAATAAATAAGAACTATTTAAAAATGCACAATACATTTTTTTGGTACTGACAAATATCTGTTTTAGATTACCTTTCCATCTAACATTGAAGATCATCTTTAAAAACACAATTAATTTATATAATAATAATTAAAAATGCAAATCCATGCTGTACATTATAATGTTATGATGGCACTTGCAGCATTTGAAAAATATTGATTTTATTATTGAATTATTTATTGGTCATAACATGTAAACAAGTAAAAATCAGCTTATTGATATAGAATAGAATCAATTTATTTGTAAGGCGCTTTTCAAAATAGTTGTAAATGAGGTAAATGTTTATAATATCTTAATATATTTATGCCTTATAGTTGCTTTTAGCAGATTATAACTGGGTGATAATATATTTTGTGACAATACAAGCAATCAGGCAGTTGAAATTTGCTCTATAGTATATATATCCATATGTGAGTATACTATATGTGTACTTTGTGTAACTTCCCTAAAATATTTCAGATTCTAAGCTGTTTCTTGGTCACTAATAAAAAAAAAGTTAATGTCAGATGTTTGTCCAGTGAAGCAGAATACGCGAACATGATCATCAGGTTTTAAACAAACTTGTGGAGTTATGCAGCCTGAGTCCTGCTGTCATTAAAGCGAAAGGGGGTCATACAGTACAAATACTTAGACATTCTGAAAGTCATTAAATTAAATTTTCAATTCAGTGTTTCACTCAAACTGTTATGCTGATAATGTAATTTGTAATGGAAAAAAGTATTAAATTAGAAAAAGGCTAAATAGAAGCAATTTCAGTGGTCTCAGACATTTGAACCCTGCTGTATATTCATAATCTCAGCAACAAAAAGCCATTCTCTGCACTAGCATGTGTGTATGTGTGTGAGTGAGAGAGATAAAGAATGGGTCTTTAGCTTTGGCAGAATATGCTGTTATGTAATTCTCGCCAATAAAGCATTTTTTCTCTAGCAGTTGAATGTGAGATGCTGTTGGGGATGGGAGCCAGGTTGACAGGATGAGTGTGTGTATGCGAGGAATTGTGGCGGTCTGGATTTCTGCGCTGGCCGTAGGCTAACTCTCACAGGCTAGCCTGGTGTAATTGCCCTGTAAATTTCACATAAGCCCCCTTTGTTATGCCCGACTGTAAATGTCTCTGCAGTGCTTTGAAACAGCATGTCAGGAACACACAGGGGTCTCCGCACTGCTCCCAAAACACACACACACACACACACACACTCA
Source organism: Poropuntius huangchuchieni (assembly GCA_004124795.1). Taxonomy (NCBI): domain Eukaryota; kingdom Metazoa; phylum Chordata; class Actinopteri; order Cypriniformes; family Cyprinidae; genus Poropuntius; species Poropuntius huangchuchieni. The sequence continues at coordinate 17,021 of SCHK01272620.1, forward strand.
CTCACTCACACACACACACACACACACACATCAGGAAACCAAGGATATCAGGGACAGGATGACCTAAAGGATGTGGTCTAGAGAAATAAATGGATGGATGGAGGGGAAAAGAGAGGGATGAAATGGAGTGAGGAGAGAGTGATATGACTGAAATATGGTTATAGAAAAGAGCAACGTAAAACATGAAGGTCAAAAGAAAGAGAGTGCAGCGGTTATGGTGAGGGGAAGAGATAAGGGAGAACAGGAGCAAGAAATCACAGATGGAGCGATGGAACAGGGAATGAAAGAATAAACAACATGAACAGACAATGAAACGGTGAAGAAAAAACCTTTGGAGCTTCAGGACACACTGAAATGATCTTAGATCAGTAAGAAAATAAACAAATATTTTCATTAGTTTAGTTTACCAAAAATGAAAATTCTGTCAATTTACTCATCCTTATGTTGTTCCAGGCCTGCAGGACTTACTTTCTACTGTGAGACATTAAATAATAATATTTTAGAGAACGTTGGAAAAAGAGCAAACAGTTGGCAAACAATTAGCTTTTTGTTAATGTTGGCTGTTTTGGGATTTTACTGACACCTAGTGGTGTGGATGTATCCAATTTGACTCCAGAATTAAAATTGTCCATTAACAGTGAGGTTGTAGGACTAAATTGATGGCCATGTGATCACAAATTGGTGCAATGGTAAACCTGCTCCATATAAAATAAAACTGCTTTTATTAGGCGACTGAAATATCTGGAGTATTTATCTTAAAGTCTGTTCAGTTCTTTGTGTTAAACCATTTAACAAGGGAAAAAATGACTGCATGAATATTCAATCTAAATAGCCAATTATTACAACGATGGCAGATTTTAAGTCACGGCAGTTTGACATTTCCAGTTCAGTCAAGACATTTACTTAATTACTTATGATAATTAAGTAAATGCATTCAGGAAAGCCATTTGAGTGTCCTTCATTATTTTTTAAGTTCAACAAACTCATCATTTTGTACCGTGCAGCTTTAGAATAAGGATAAGGATGAGAAAGAATATATGAAGGCAAGAACATGGATGTAATTAGACGAGTGGAACAAAGAGACAAGAGATGGATGTTCAGTCCATTTTCTCTTCTCTTTTGCTTTTTGCGTGTCCTTTTCACTCCCTCCTTCCTTTTTCCCTCCGCTCCTCCTCTCTCCCGCTCTCTCTCGCCGCCCGGACAAAGCAGGATGATTATACTGCGAGTCTGAGCTGCAGAACAAATCACATTTCTGAAGGAGAGAGATGGAAATAAACAGGCCCCTTGCCGGAGAGATAGCAAAGAGAGAGCGGGAGAAACACGAAAGAGATGATGAGGAATCCATGGTGGAGAGATAAAGAGGAGGAAAGTTAAGGAAATGTAAAGTAGAAGAGACACGGAGGAAAAGTTAGGGAAGGTTACAAGGAGAAAACCAGAAGAAGCAAGTGACGGATGAAGCCAGTTACAGAGGAATAGGGAGCTTATTGTGAGGGTGAAGGGGCTGAAGACGAGAAAAAACGAGGGGGAAATGAAGGAAAGAGACGGGTTTGATGTTAAGGAGGAGGTGGGGGAGTCTGTGTAGGTGTGAAAGCGGAAGGGAATGAGATTAGCGAGGAAAAGCATGCGGTAGGAGAGGGAATTATGAGTTTTAGAGAAGAGAAAAGAAAAGAAGGGCAGGGGATAGAAATATGCCGGATTGAAGAAAAGACAAGGTGCTGAGGGAGATGGAACTGGGAAAGACTAGGAATAAGAGAGTGACAGATTGAGATAAAAAAGAAGAGGGGATTTGCAAGGGATTATGTTTTATTTATGGTGGGAATGTTTTTTTAACCACGTATGATTGGCAGAGATCGAGATTCTTCGGAGAGATAGTTTTAATTTTAGACCACGGAGTGAAAGAAAGAGATATAAAAAGATAGCAGCAGGGAATCTCAGTCCGTCAGCTTTTCAGCCAATGCTGCTTGCTCACTGATTACCTGAGACATCAGGTTAGGTGACGTCTGGGAGCTTCAGGTTGGCTGGAAAAATAAAACAAAAAAGTGATGAGTGACTCATGAGTTCTCGAATAGATATCAGGTGCTCACAGAGCGAAGCAGAAAGACTGAATTGAAATTGGATTAAAGAAAAGAATCAAAGGATGTCTTAATGTCTCAACAGCTCTAGTATTGTTAAACTTTGACGTGGATCTCTTAGGATGTCCTCATCTCTGCCTGGCTGTCTGCTCATTCATTTGAGAGTTATAAATGTGTGTGTGTGTGTGTGTGTG
>SCHK01272660.1:0-10995 GCA_004124795.1 Poropuntius huangchuchieni
GTTGCTTTTATAAGCTGTCCTGATATTGGTTCACAGCCTTCAGGGATACTAAATTCTGCTGAAGGTGCTAAGCGAAAAAGAGGGGGGGAAGGAAAAGAGAATGAAGGGGAAAAGGCTCTACTGCCCCACTGATTTACAGCTTGACTTTAATTGGGTTGTAAAATCAAATCCAGTGTTGTTTCAGGAATGCCAAGATGTGATTCCTGTGCTGTTTACAGGAGGAGCCAGACAGTCAAGGACATGGAAAGCGAGAGGAAGAGATGAAAAGACATGAAAGGGGGAAAAAAAGTAAATAAAAGAAAATGAAAACATTTTTTGCTGATATTAAAGTGATACGAAGAACCACAAAATGCTCCCTCACTACTGTATCATTACCAAACTAGCCATTATTGTTTCCTTTCTCAAGCCAAAATATTTTGTGCAAGACCTTATGGGCAGGGGAATTTACTTTTGTAACAATCATGATCATAAAAGTTCAGTCCAACAGAATAATAATAGCAAGGGGGGAAAAAAGTTATTTTTATCAACCAGATTCATCTGAGCAATTACCTTATTGCAATAAACCAATTTTAAAAACAATCTAATCTAAATGCACTTACGAAGCTCACGGCAACATTTTGCACATCCAAAGGAATCAAGTCCATAACATTTGCGGTGAACTCCCGAACTCTCATTATGCCTGTAGAAAATCACATTCTCCATAAATGCTGCTCTCTCAGCAATAAATTACATCTGTGTCTGAGATACTGCAGCATTATCTCACTCATTATTCTGGAACGGTGGGTTAGGTTGAATTATTAAAGGCAGTTTATCTAATTGGATGCAGGGCTATGAGGGTAATCCCATCTACAAAGTGATATACATATACTGTAAATGCATACTGCACTCAAATGAACCTCACTTGTAATTATGGGTATGTTCTCCATCCCGTTCCAGCTCACTCTGTATCTCTGTATCTGAAAAAAAAAAGAGAAGAGAAAATGGAGAAGATCACCAAGAGATTGTAAGTGGAGTACATTTCAGGCCAGCACTTCTACAAATAAAGCTTCTTTAATGGCTCTTAGAAATGCCTTAGGTTCAGCAAAGAATCCAACTCTTATTCCTTATACTCTTCTGTGTGCTAGCATTCACTAGTTGGTTCCTGGAGGACAACAAATTTGATTATTTTAAACTTATTTGTTATATTATAGGTAGTTTAAATAATGCTCATCAAGGCTGCCTTTATATGCAAATACAGTAAAACAGTAATATTGTGAAATACTACTGCAGTTTAAAATAATATATTTAAAAATGTAATTTAATCCTATGATGGCAAAGCTGTTAGTTCACCTAAAAATTTTAATTTTGTCATTAATTACTCACCCTCATGTTGTTTCAAACCCGTAAGACCTTCGTAACACAAATAAGAAATTTTTGATGAAATCCGAGAACTTTCTGACCCTCAGATAGACAGCAAGGGAACTACCACGGTCAAAGAACAGAAACGTAATAGTAACAACAAAATAGTCGATAAAATATTCCATTTGACATCAGTGGTTCAATCGTAATTTTATGAGGCTACAAAAATACTTTTTGTGCGCAAGGAAAGCAAAATTAATGACTTTACTCAACAATTTCTGCTCTTCTGCATGGGTCAGTCTGCTGCCATCCACGAGAGTACTACAACGTACGCGTGTGCATTCCTCTGCTCGTAAACAAGGTGCAGCGCATGCGTGTTCTACATCAACAGCACAGCAGCACATGCATGCGTCATGCTACTCTCATGAATGGTCATTTTTGTTTTCTTTGCGCACAAAAAAAGTATTCTCGTAGCTTCATAAAATTACAGTTGAACCACTGATGTATCAAAAATATTTTAGTTTGTGTTTCGAAGATGAACAAAGGTCTGGAAAAACGTGAGGGTGAGTAATTAAAGACAGAATTTAGATTTCTGGGTGAACAATATTTGTATATTTGTATGCTTATTATCAATGTTGAAACAGTTGTCCTTTTTTGTTATTTATATTCTTTATATTTTTGTGAAAACTGTTAAATAGGCTGGACTATTATATCTATATATATATATATATAGATATAATAGTCCAGCCTACGTAACTGGAAATTAGCATCCATATGCCTCATAATGAATTCAGTTCTAGCATGAACTAAATGACTGCAAGCCGATCCGCGTCAACCCATCATTAATCTATTAAATTGAAATCATAACTACTGTGACAATTCATATCACTTATGCATTAATACGTACAGCAAAGAAGTGGCTGAACATATATGTAATGGGATCTTTTACACAACAGGTACGCTTTATTTAGTGTACGGCTCTCTTTCTTTTTGCTATCACAACAGAGGATAACTTCTACTAAGACAGATGAAGGAGCAGAGAGAAGGAAAGAAGAAGAATAGATGGAAAAAATGAGTGCCAGTGCGGCTAATTAGCCATGCAAATCCTCAAGCTGGCGGATTGAGTTTTGAAATGAAATTGCTCCTTTGGATCTGCAGTGCGTATGTTAATCTCTAAGCATTTGCCTGGTTGAAGGCAGTTTGTCGTTCTGAACAGAGGGTTCAAGAGGTTTCTTATTGCCGTCTCTGTCCTTCTGACTGAGCCACTGCTGAACATTTATCCTCCATAGACAGGCCTTTCCCCCTCCTCCATATTCATCAGCCATTTATAAATTATTCTCATCTCCTCTATGACGACCAGATATGCCAGTGTGTGCCAAAGATTGCTGTGCAGAATTGGACCTTGCATGATAAATAAGCTACAGTTTATGGAAAGCTAAATAAGAAACTGTGCTGAAAATAGTTGGGATGTACAATATGCCGAATATATTTTGGCCAGTATTGGATTTTTAATTATGTGTGCTCATTTCTTTTTATTTTTACATTTAGATTAGTTTTTGCTTTCATTATATAATTACCAATATTAAAAGACCGCTGATGTCTCCACCAGGCTATAAACTGTCCCAACTAGCAAGATTTTAGCTTAACCAAAGTCAACCAGCTTAACCAAAAAGACCATGGCAGTCAACCAGGTTTACCAGCTGGAGTTTTTTAATTAAGCACGGAGAGAAACCACCCAATAAAGCATTACACTAATCTAAACTTGAGGTCATGAACACATGAATTAACGTTTCTGCATTTACCATTGAGAGCATAAGTCATAATGTAGATATATTTTTAAGATGGAAAAATGCAGTTTTACAAATGCTAGAAACATGGTTTTCAAAGGAAATNCAAAATGCAGTTTTACAAATGCTAGAAATATGGTTTTCAAAGGAAATACTGCTATCAAATAGCACACCTAGGTTCCAAAATGATTTCCGTAGCAGTGTTAGACGGTGTTTTAGGTTATTAGATGTTTTTGGTCCAATAATTAAAACCTCTGTTTTTTCAGAATTTAGCAGTAGGAGATAACTAGTCCTCCAGTTTTTTATTGATATGTTTTATCAGGCCACAAAGAAATATAGAGCTGAGGATCATCAGAACAGTGAAAGCTAACACCGTGTTTCCTGATGATTTCTCCCAAGGATAATGTGTAAACGTGAAAAGCAGCGGTCCTAGTACTGAGCCTTGTTGCATTTGACTGATTGCATAGACACACAATTGGAAGACAGATTAACTGGATGATGACATCACTGAATCATCAATGAATTGGCTTTAAATGGAAAAAAAATACACAGTTATTGTCTTCTTGCATTATTGACAAACTATTTTTCTGTTTGACACTGTAAAGCTGCTTTGACAGATTCTGTACTGTATAAAGCGCTATACTAAACTAACAAGAATTTATTGGTCAACCAGCTTCAGAAATACCATGGTGGCTATCGTTCACTAGCTAAACCAGCAAAAACCAGGCTGGAGTATGGAAGACCTTTTCAGCAGGACATGTAAAGAAAATTACCGTGTTATTTGGTCACCAACATTATTCCAAAACAAAAGCTCCAATCTAAACAATATTGCCATGTGACACTAAGCTCCAACTGTTGTCCAAAAACAGCACCAGGACACTGTGAAATCACTCTGTAAGTTTTATGAGATCAGAAGACGAATGCGTGCGGTGAGTTCCAGTTCAGTCTCTCCTTCATCCTGACGAATGTCCATTTTTTTCCTCTGCCACTAATCCTTTCACTTTTCCATTTTAACTCCCTGACAGCTTTTCAGACAAACCACATACTGTAGTGGAAAGAGACCCTGAAAATGCTGAGCTCTGATTAAAAGACCATGTTGTTGCCCCCTCGTAAGGGCTCCAGATGTAACCAGAGCTGCTTGCATCCCAACTGGCCAGATCAAAAGGTCAGCGTCACGTGTACTAATTCAAATGTAAGGGATTAGCTGGCTTTGACATGACGTAGGAATGTAATTTACAACACAAGAATGGATCAGTAATGTAGACAGTCACCTCTGTTCTTCTTGGCCACTGTCTGGTTCAGAAGGATTTGATATAATGCACCTAAGGTCTAAGACATCAACCAAAGGCTCCACATGTCCTGGCCAAACTTTCTTATTCCTAAAAGCAAATTCAGATGGATTAAAGCTTATTAGAGCTCTAAATATCCTATATTGGCCTGAATAGTGAGTATTGTGTTATACGCGGTGACATATGTAAATATAAGAGTTGAAGTTTAGCTGGACGCAACTATTTAAAAAAATATGGTTGTCATCAGCCCATCAGCATTCAGCGGCTATTATAAAATGTTAAAAAAATGAATGATCAAGTGACAAGAAGTTTGTTAGGCCTACTTAAAGACTTGAAAAAGTGTACACTTCAATGTATTTTGGACACAATCAGGCACTATGTGATGGCAAACATGGATTACATTAGATAAAATTAATGTACTAAATGTGCATGAATTGTTATCCCGTGTAAATACTGGGATAATGGGCTGATGAGCTAATGTTTATCCATTTAGGATCTTGGTTAAAGTTTTGGAAGTTTCCAACTGAAAAATATAATAATTATAATAGTGACAAAAAAAGGTTTCTAACACTTCAATGAATGAAATAGAAATACCTTACAGTCTCTGAAGACAGATAATGCTTCTTTATCACTGACAGTGATGGGGGAAAGCTGGACCCAACACAAAGCAGCTTTGATGGAAAAGCTTTTACGACTGTTTAGAGAGAGCTGACATCTTCGGAGTATCTCCGTGCCACAAGATGTGGAGTGGTTTTTGCCTGAGTGCAATGCTTTTTGTGCATAAAGATTCTGCAGGGAGACTGGAGATAAGGATGGGTACAAAAAGGTACCATTTTCATCACAGGGCTTTACTAAAGTATACATTCAGAACACACAAGTACACTAGTGAAGACTTTCCATTGACTTTTTTTGCTTTTGTACTGAGCCACAATTTTTTTCCCCCAAACTGCACCAAAAACTCTCAAAGAAACCTTTCTGCATTTTAAGATTTTCATTAAGACATTATGTTTACTATGCCGTTTACATAAGAATCATTTGCTGGTCTTTACAATGTAGGTGATTGCAGGTTTTATCTTTCTGGGTGCATTTGGCCTCCACAATGTAGACAAAACCCAACCCACATAAGGAACGCACACCAACACGACTGAGTTCACAAGATGCCCAAATCTAAAACATACAATGTTCCAGCCCTCCTTACAAACCCTAGGATAAAAGAGAACAAACAAGCTTAGTTCAAACACAAATACATCAATCTATGACCTCTTTCATTCAAGCCATATCAACAGACACATTGCAAATGTAAACATAGGTGTGAGTGTATTAACAATGATGTCAAGAAATGTTCTTATGTACAATGTATGACCCAAAATGGCTGTTTAAGGCCAATTTAGGCCCTTCTCTCCGCAGCCTGCTTAACAATCGTAAGAAGCCCTTTACAGTAACCACATATGTCTTTAATATGCATGGTGATCGTAACTTTCCCAAACCCACAGAACAAAGTGTCCCTGTCACTGTTTGTGCTTTAGTTGGCATTGTTAGGTATGGGTCTCTAAATTTCCTTTCATACCATGATTTATGCTCTGTTAAATTCACAATTCAGCATGGTTTTTGCTTTTCATTATTTCAAATGCCACGTTTCTCACATTTGCCAAAGGTTTCTTTAAAGAGTTATAAGACCAAAAACAAGTGCTATACTGCAGATCAGGCAAGAAACACACACCACTGGAGGGTTCTGCAAACCAGAAAGGTTTGGCTGTGGAACAAACAAGCTTTATTAGGAAAACTAAAAAACACAATTACTGCCTTGTCACAGGGAACTACATATCAAGCTTTTGTGAACTGTTCTTTTACTTCTTTTGCTGTTTACACAGGTCGATACAATCGGCGGCAAGTAGAGTGTCAAGAAAAGTGCAAACCAAACAAAGTGTAAATGAGCCATTCCAACATAAACTCAACCCCATAAAAAACAAGCATATGATATACCCAGACCTTAAATGCGGCCTTGCAGCCACTCCGGCCAATCCACAATCTAATCATCACTTACTTTATGGACAAGTCAAGCACGCTGCAGGTGACGGGCCCTAAGCCACCCTCGCCTCAGCCAGACCCCCAATATAACACCTCTTCTGTTCCACAATTTCAGAGCCAGGCATTATGGCTGCCCGTATACCTCCAGACAAGGCATTAAATAAAGCTCAGGGCCTGTGACAGCTGGGATGTGGGTGTGATACAGAAGCCTAGCTGGGCCAGGACATTGTTGAATACGGCTGGACTGGTTATCGGAAAGTTTTGACGCATAGTGTGAAAGAGTTTGTACGCTATGTACACTACTGTTTAAAAGTTTTGGGTCGGTTTCTTATGCTTTATTTGACCAAAAATTAACTTCATTTATTTCTGCCAAAGCTGAATGTTCAGAAGCCGTTACTCCAGTCTTCAGTGTCACGTGATCCTTCAGAAATTATGCTAATATGATTTGTTGCTTAAGAAACTATTATCAAACTATTATTAATGTTAAAAACAGTTGTGCTGCTTTATATTTTTGTGGTAAAAGTGATACATTTTTTCCATGATAGTTCAAATAATAGCATTTATTTTAAACAGAAATCTTCACTGTTGCTTCTGCTCAATTTACTGCATCCTTGCTGAATAAAAGTAGGCTATACATTTCTTTAAATAAATATTCTTACAGGCCCCAAACTTTTGAACTCTAGTGTATGTTAAAAAACTACATGGTTCCTTTAATACGTCATCGGGTTCAGACAGTGGACATACGTTTATGTTTGCCTAACCACATTTAACTCCGCAGTTGCACAAAACGTTGCTAGTGATGTCTGGTATTTCTGGAATGCTCTCCATCGTGACTGCATTGTCAGTAAACTAGTATTTTACTTGCATACAGGGTGTTAAAACACACCCATAGACACAAACACACATTCTTATCATGAGCCAACAACTCATGTAATGTCCAGTCTGGGCCATAACTGATCACGTGATTAATATGGATGATGCCTAACAATCAACTCTTAAACCGACAGATAACATCCATGAGACTAAAACAATGTATCTCAGTCTGTAGGCAAGAGGATCAAACTCAATATCCCTGGTGATAATGACTGGAGCCACTATGTCTTATCATCCTGTCCGTCTACTTAGCTCTGATTATAACTCTTTACAGTATGGCTAGATTAAATTTACAGCTTTAGATGTGTGTTGTTTAATGAGAGAACGGGTGACTATAGTGGATAAGTTTCTAAGCTAATGATGCTAGTTGCATTCATCCCTAGTGTCAGGGAGTTTGAAGTTAACTCTGCGTACTGCCAGTTTAGATCTGTGCCAGTTTAGATCTATAGCCAAGATATTGTGGAGCTTAGAGAGAGAATTCACTGTTGGAACCTGGCATACATGTAGTGGTGTGTGGCGGAAAGTTTGGTTGCATGAAGCTAATGTTGTTCTAGCCCAACTGGAGCCTTTATAGACCAGCCTGACTGCCTCCAAATGGCAGGGGGTCTCTGACCCTGTCATGGCAACAATTAAAGCTGATCGACACAAGGACTCCCAAACACAATCTCATCCAATGTGCTACGACCGTTTGACATTGCTGTCAAAACTGGGAAGGTAAAAGCTGCCATGTTTGGTGATGCTACAGGCAAAACTTCAACAAAAATAATGGTATAAAAGCAAATTACAAATGCCTTTTGCCTTAAATTGATAACATTTGTCAACGAAAGGCATTCTTGATGTAGTCTGAAAATCAGCAGAGTAGTACTTATCAGCAGGCAGCCATACCAACCAGAACATGTAACCCTGAGTTTAGCAGGCAGGGATATTAATCACCTCGAACAAATAGGTCATCTCCTGCTATGCTGAGGGCTTGCAGCCAGCACACCTCCATACGTCTCCTCTAAACACACTGTGACATGAGCTCCAGAGATTTCCAGGTGTTCATCACCCATGACATCACTGTTTTCGACACAAAAGGAACTTTGAGATGGGCTAGAGAGAAAAGAAAGGGAAAAAAGAACTTTATCAAGAAAGATGGCAAAGACTAAATAATTGAGAGATTGAGTAAATACATGTACATGCTTATCTCAAATATATGAGAACTTTTTCATAGTATTAATTAATCAATTTTAATTAAACATACTGTTTACAAAAATATGAAATATAACACTGCTAGATGTTAACTAAGAATGAGGATGGAAAAAGTAGTAGTTTTTTTTCATGTTAACTATTGATGCATTTAAATTCATATACTCTATCATTCAAAAGTTTGGGGTCGGTAAGATTTAAATACTTTTATTGAGCAAGAATGCATTAAAAATTGATCAAATAATTTCTATTTCAAATAAATATTCTGTTCTTTGGAATTTCTATTTATCAGTAAAACCTGAAAAAAATGCATTAAAGTTCCCACAAAAATTTCTTGAGCACCAAATCAGCATTTAAGAATGATTTTTGAAGGATCATGTGACACTGAAGACTGGAGTAATGGCTGCTGAAAATTCAGCTTTGCCATCATACATTACATTTTAAAATATATTCAAACAGAATTTAGAATTCTAATCAAATTTTTCAACTGTAATATTTCACATTACTGTGTATTTTTTATCAAACAAAAGCAGACTTTTCTTGAGAAATTCAAATTTTTGAATAGTAGTATATGACATTTTAATATTTGGTTTGATTTTGCACTGTTATTAGCCAAAATGTTATTTTCGTTGACTAAAATTAGATGCCAGTAGGGTCACAGTAAAATTAATGAATATAGTGGAGAATGAAGGAGAAATAACACAATCAGCTAACAAAGTGTTGTGTGAACAAGCAAGAAACAATAAAAATTTCTCCCTAAAGCCACCCTGTGCATATACCCAAACTTTCCCAAACACCAGTTCTCGATCTGTCAGCCAAAGGCTTATTAAAATGTCATTGACCCTTAAACTGCATATTTATGCTGTGTTAACTGAGCTGATGCCAGAGAACTGCACACAGACTCATTGTCACCGAGCCGGGTTGAGTCAGACAGACTGTGGCAGTCAGAGATAAGCTTTATTGCACAATGTGTGCACAGGGTCCATTTGATTGATGCTTCTCCATTATTATTACGCCAGTGCGAGGTAATACATTCTGGGGTGTCATAAAAGCCCGGGTCTAAATTAGTTGTGTCAAATTGTGGTGGCGGCCCCGTCTCTCCCATATCGCACCATCGAAATGAGGTGGCACTGACACGGTGACGACGGGGGGAGCGAGGGCAGCGTCAAACAGTGCTCAAAACACAGCTCACAGGATTTTTCTCATTAAATAATATATTTTTTCCTCTCTTTCTCACTGTCTTTGTAGAACGGTGAATGTTTGCTGCCCGTGCTGTCAAAAAAACACAGCGAAAGCAATTTGGAATGGGGGGCTCTGCGGAAAAAAGCTTACTATTGCTAATCTCTAAAGACAACCAAGTATTCAACAAGAGGCTCACACCGGTGCCCAAGCTATCCTCCCTTCAAATTCCCAAGCAAACAAATGTGTAAATCATCCTGGATAATTAGTGTGTTCAAAGAGAAGGAGTCCATACCCTGTCCCAGCTCTCCCTTTCTGTGCTCATTAGAGGAGATGCGGGAGGATGAGCTGGCTGGCCAGAGTCCTATTTTATCACCTGCTTGTCCCAGGGGTGGTAACATGAGCGGTGAGGTTACAGTACAGTTCTGTACAAGAAAGGGAGGGCTCTTTCAGCGGAAGCACAGGGAAGAAGGTATGCTTGCCATTTGGATGTTAAGGGAGGACAGGAGGGAAATAGAGGTGTGTGTATATAGTTGTGTGTCGGAGTAAAAGACAGTGAGAGAAACGGATATACAAAAGTGTGGGAGACGTTTGGCTTTATGCCATATATTATCATGTTGATGTGTATGTCTGCTTGGTAGGAGGGGGTTTTGGATATAAATGGGGACTGAAAAAAGGCACCATACCTAACTATATATCTAGATGTTGAGTTAATTTCATTCTCTGATCCCATGATTTGGACACTTTGGACTGCTCACCTAGGAAAGACTGTAAGAGAGAAGAAGAAAGAGAGAAACCACTAGTCAAAGCACTACTCTGCACAGCATTAAACAATTAAACACACATGTTAAAGTTTCAAGTCTTACCATGTATATATTGATATGATTAGGGCTTAAATAACTTAAATTCCATAGAAAATGGCAAGCTTAGACGTTCTTTTTCTATGAATTGTTTCCTTATGATACAAAAGTGCATCACAATTTAGATTTTTGTTTGATAACCAATTATAACCAAATGATGAAAAGCAACACGTCTGAACTGTTTAAAAAAACAAACACTGCTTAATCTGCAAATACCTGTTAAAATTACTATCTACTAATAAAGAAAAATAATACACACACGTGCACAATCAGAGAACAAGAACAAAAATAGTTCAAAAACAGAAATGTCTGTAAAAAAAATAAAGCTTTCTTTCTGGCTAGCAATAAAGAATTNATGCACAATCAGAGAACAAGAACAAAAATAATTAGTTCAAAAACAGAAATGTCTGTAAAAAAAAATAAAGCTTTCTTTCTGGCTAGCAATAAAGAATT